>BGPR01000450.1:256059-316201 GCA_013235015.1 Araneus ventricosus
AATATAGTTAGCAAATTTTGAAAACATGAAAATATACAGTACCTGAAACATATCCGTTTCATCATCTGGCATGTATTCCACGATAACAGCTTGGTTTCGTGATAATGTGTATGATATTGAATGCTGTGTACTATCCAAAATGGCTTTGGATGATTGTGGTGTTTTAACAACATAGTGTTGTGATTTCTTAACACCATTTGAAACAGGTCTCTTACAAAGAACAAACTTGCTTCGCCGTCGCCCTTTCTCACCTTGAGGCAGACTTCCATTGTAACTGTAAAAGAAAACTGAATAAGGGACCAAGAAAATTTTTTTCATACAAAGAGTCAATAAATATTCATTAGCTAATACACGAGTACAAATTCTCAAAGATAAAAGTAAAATCCAAGTTCATCTGCTGTGTGTAACTGTATATAACATGAAAATTATAAATATACAACAGACGACTGCAGTTACTATACATCACTGTTTTAACAATAGAAAATTTTGTTTCACCTGCACCCCCCCCCAAAAAAAAATCACAGAAAATACCTTATACATATTTTTTTAATACTAAAACACTTAAGACATTTCATAGCATTGATGAAACTCATCACTTAACAGTTTTTTATGAAGCAACTATATATTTGAAATCTAGAATTTTGCTAAGCAATTTATTAAATTAAATAAAGAAACACACACAGCAGGGCTCAGTTTATATTTTAAAGAGAAAGAACAAAAAGGTAAACATTTTCATAGAAGAGACAGACTGCTTACATCAAAATACAGTCCGACCTTGAAAATCTGGACTTCTAAAATCCAGAAACCTCCGATAACCAGACGATTTTTTTCAACTCATGGCGAGAAAAAAATTAGCTAAATAAATTTTAAATTAGAACGCTTGAGGCAAGATAGAGAAATTCCAGTCATTCTATTCATTCTGAACTACTATTTTTTATGTTTTTGTATCATTTTTTAATGTTTCTTTATGTTTTTATTGTTTAAAACGTGTTTTCATAGGGAGTTGTTGGAATTGACTTCAACGTGTAAATCAGCATGCGCAAACGTCAGAGGTGTTACCAAGGTAACCATTTGCCGTTGTCTTGCGACTCCTGGGTCTGTTCTGAAGACGTCTGCACATGCGCGCTTAATTGTGATGTAACTTACCTACATGGTGACATCAGAACTTTGACATATCTATTGGTTTAAGTAAGATATCTAAAATCTGGACCTTCCAAACCCCCGAGCAGTCCGGATTTTCGAGGTTGTACTGTATAATGAAAAGATCAGAAACCAAATTCACAGAAAAAACTAACAAACACATATGGTCCAAGATTTTTTTCCCCCCCTCTCTGTATCATGAAAGTTGTCTTTCACACAATCTAATTTAACGATTTTTTCATAAAATTTGCTCTAGCATTAACAAATACCATTTTAACATGTTTATACTTGTATTATATAGGATTTTATATGTAACATCCAGATAAAATACTGCATGGAAGAAATCTAGTTCACAGATGGATATTCCTTTTAATCTGAGAAATTTCAGTTTCATAAATGTCTTTCAAAAATTACACAAAAATGCTCATCTTACAAAACATTTCAAAGAATGAAACAAGGAGTATGTACTATTTATTTACCCTAAAATAACTAATTCTCCATAGGTTAATAAAGGCTCCTTCTTCAATAATGGATTAACTTCATTTCTGCTATGCTCAGCATCATGATGAGGCGTAGAAGGACCTGAACTACCACTGGATTTATCAAGAGATGAACTCCCATGAACCTTTGATTGATTAGGAATGATGTTTTCAGTCCTGATTAAGAATAAAAATATACAGATTAGATAACAGTAAAAGTACTGAAATGCCAACACAAAAATAAGTATTAAATAACAGTGATCACTCAATTTATGATATTTATAAACAGCAGAGCTACATAATCGTTTAAATTTTATTATGTCTCTTAAAATCCTATTGTAACTAGTATATTACAACAATATTTTCAGGTACTTGAATATGGGCTAACATATCTCTAAAAAAGTGAGGTGAATAAAATTAAATACTCCATTTCTTTTGCATATAAATTTAACATATCAACAATTAAAAGTGATACAAATTTCATTAATCTTGGAAAATGTAAGACAAAGGTATTTTTTAAATTTATTTTAACTCTAATGTGCTTAATCTAAAATTATGAAGCACATCTTAAAAGAACAGCATATTATCCCATTAATAACAAAGGTTTTAGCATAATTTAGACAACATAAATTATTTAAAATATATAGCAAAGTCATGACTAATTACTGCCAAGTGATCCTGGCATGGTTCAACAGTCTCAAAAAAAGGCATTTGAAAACAGAATTCAATCAAACTACAAAATCTAATCTATTCTCTTCTATCTAAATGTATCATGTACATTCATTAAATAACAATGTATTTGTTTTATTTGGACTAAGATAAAAATTTTATGACACATTCTGCAATAGTGGCAACAGATTAATATGTTGCAACAAAAGTTGTCACACAAAAAAACTTAACCATAACATATATAACACAAATTTAAAATGCTCAAGAAAAATTCAAACATATGCAAAAGATCACTGAATAAGCATTTACATTTAGACATAATAACAGGAAACAGTAGGTAATGAACAAGTCATTTGTTCATCTTCCAACAAATTTTAACCCTCAATGAATAAGGTTTAGACTTATTTACACCATATAATATTTTTCAACAGATACGAGAGATGGAGAATTAATGACTAAAGCAGAAAATATGTGAATTTTACTAAATGGGAAAAGGACATATAATGGAAGATTTGCACCATATAAACAAAGCACTTTATCATTACAATGGGGTCATGAATGAACAGGGACTGTGATGAAACGAAGTATAAATGAGAAAAGTACAGGTTGGCCCATAAGTAGTAGACCATACTGTAATGTGCCATAACTTCTATCTATGTAGGAATAGAAAGAAAACAGATGGCTTATTTTTTAACACAAACACTCTTTAATACCAGTTTTCCAATGTGTGATCAACTTGCATGCCATTAGCATCAATACAGGCCTGCAATCGCAAAAGGCATATTTTCATACGATTTTGCACGCAGTTCATGAGGAACAGCTGTAAATTCCTCAATAATCACATCCTTCAGGTCCTGTAGGGTGGTGATGTAGTAGGAATATATTTTTCCTTTAAATAGTCCCACAGGAAAAAGTATGGTGGGGTAAGGTTATGAGAGCAGGCCGGCCATTCAAATGACCTACAACATCCAATCCCAATATTCAATAAAAGGGATAACGAAGCTTCCTGTAATATCACAAAAGAATTACTCCGGCCAGCCTAAGCGTGCAGTTCCAACATGAATGAACCAGGCCGCCTCGACAATTGGGCACTGTGGTCCCTGCATAATAGCCCTCATTACAAGCGACGACTCCTCCAACAGAGGTACAACTCATCATCGTACTGTAATATACTCGCCTCCCAAAATTTCCTTAGTGGCTTTATCAAAAGCATTAAAATATCTAATATTTCCGACACCAATTAAATGACTACACCAGAAATCATTCTTGAGGCATTTTTAACGGTGGGATAGGCTGCAGGAGTAAAGTAAAGTCAGAATGCCGTTCCGGCGCTGTATTTTATTTTCACGAGAAATAAATAATAAAAAATTGTAAAAACATCCTAAAAACAGCGCGATTTTCATCACCCAAGTTAGAGCATCCCGGCACAGCCTATTTTGTGACTGCACCACTGATAGGCTGAGACTTGAGCAATTAATGGAAATGACAGTTTTACTCAAGTAAGCTGTGGAGGGTTACAGGGCTTGGGAGGTTATAGGGCAATTAACTCCAACATGTGAAAGTTGTGTATTGCTGGTACTGATTGAATCAAAGGTAATACATTTCAACGATAATCACAAAAATGAAACTGTGCATATGAACAATGCACCGCTTAACTACTAATGATTACTTACACAGTGTTACTAATTTATTATTTAATCATATTAAATAAATTTATTTTAATTGTAAAAATATTCAGATTTTTTTCTAAAAAACCCACTGCCCACTGAATAATAGTGACCCAATTTCTTTGATTTACCTCTTTTCCAAAACTAGTTCAGCCGGGTTTTTTACATGGTTATTAGATTTTTTTAAAAAATAGTTGCCATTACAGAAGTTCAATGTGTAAAAAGAAGAAAAATCTTTTGGAACATTGTAATACGACATCTTTGCTATATGTAAAAAGTTAAACCTATTAGAAAATGCACTTCTGCCAGATGTTATGGTCATTCAATCTGTGGTCTACTATTTACCTGTATAAACAGTGCTTTACTGCACTTTGTAAATCATATTTCCACCTTCTACTGACAATCAAGCTTAACTAAGGATAACTATGAAAATATGTCAAAATGAACATATATATGAATGAATTTAATGTCAAATATATGCTGCAAATATCCTTTAACACAAAGAAGATATATTCAACAATTTCTTAAGAATGAGTGTCATTTCAAGCAACCTAAAGTGACAATTTAAACGAATTATTCAAAGCTTCTTGAACTATAGAAATTTTTTAATGAATTAATGCATTTTAAATGTAGTTAATATGGGACATGTTTGTAGATATGCTTAAACTCATGATAGCAAATAACACTGTCCAATACTCTGTAAAAGATATTTACATTTTATCATTAAAAGTTAAAAATAACTATACCACATTCCATATAAATCAATTTTTTACACTCTTTCATTCGAATACACAATCTCTAAAAATAAAACATGTATTTGTATACAAAGGTATCATTCCCCACATACTGATAAACCTAAAATTACTATATTTGACACAAATTTACTTCTGGAAAAGGTAACAAATAGTCTGTTTAAAAATTCAAACTAATATTACAAAAATTCAACCTAATATTACAAAAATTCAATTAATGAAAATAATGATTTTCAAAAAGTTTTGCATTAATTCTCAAAAATTACAACATGAATAATTTAACATAAAACTTGATATAATTTAACTAGGAATATAAAATACGATTTTATAAAGGCAGGATTTCTGTAGAATGCATCTTTTGTTGTACAAATGATCTTCAAAAAGCTCAATTTTTTTTTATTATACTCATTATTGCTTCAAAGTTTTTGTATAAATTTCACTGTTTCAATTGCAGATTAATTAATTGCTGTAGCTATAGCTAAAACGCTTTTTTAAACTAGACTTTAAATAACATTTTCCCCATAAGCAAGAATTGCAACTCGGAAGTAAATCAAATTTGTGCATTATAAATAAGAGAAATGCAAATTTTAGAATTTAAAACATTTTCAATAATGCATCATTTGTTATGAAGCTTTCTTTTTATTCAATTTGTTATCTCAGAAACACAAAACAGCTTGGTCATTTGTAGCTGTACAAGACAACACTCTAAAAATATTGTAAAATACTTTTTGCTCCTTCAGACCGGAGATAGAATTCATAATTTTAAACCACAGTCTAATAAAAGGTTGCATTTCAAGCATACATCCCATTCTCCAAACTTCCACACAAATGCAAGAAGATTCCAGCCTCCCAAGATTTAACCCTTTGCACTCGAAAAATTAGAAACATAAGTATTCCCCTGAATACAAGGGTTCATTTTGTTTCAAAAAGTAAAAAATATAATTGTATAAGTTGATATTTCCCTGAAAAATTAATCTGACTTCTTAGAACTCTGTATATATATATTTAACTGCTGAAATCAAGAAATTTCAAAATGATGTGCACCATCTAGAATAGTGCCCAAGAGAAGCCATTTGAGTGCAAAGGGTTGAAATACATTAGATGATGGGCCTTTAGTGAAAATGAAAACTAAAATTTAGGAATCTCTTGACCAGAAATTAAAACTGTTACTGTGGCTTCAAAAGCATTCTTTATTTTTAACTTCATTTCCTATCTTGATTCCTAAACATATTGCCTTTTTTTTTTTTGATACATACAGACACGTCAAGGTTAAATTTTATTTTTTAACATATTTTAAAGCAATTGCTGATCTTTTTGTGTTGTTTCTATATATGTACATTGGTTTCCAAAATTTAATGAAAAATCGGAAAAATAACAATAACATCACCAAAAATAAATAAATTTCCATACAAATCACAGTATACATAAAAAGTAATGCTGCACCTGAAAATATGATATGCAAATTAACAGAGCTGCTGCTCTTTAATGTCATTGGGCACATGGTCGAAAACAGGCTTTAAAAGCTTCTGCCAGAAGAAACTGCATAGTGAAATTTCAAGATACCCATTCTTTATATTTGAATACTTGATATCCTTTATCTGAAGAATTATGATGGTGTGCCATTGGACGAATAGAAGTGGGCCAGAGTCAACCCTATATAGTAAAATGGTGGAATGTAAGGAACAGAATTGGCTGCTAGAAAATTGAACCGAGGATAACGTAGAGCTAAAAGTGCTGCAAATGATCACCATTTGTACCTGACTGCAAGGACGCACAAAATAGCACCACTAACCCACAAAAGATCTTTTCTTGCTGCAGCTACTGGAAGGCTCAAATCTAGATAAACTGTGTACAGAAGGCTTCACGAAGAAAGGTTTACATGCATGATGTGCATATCCCTTGCACCACACCACAAAAACGAAAGGCTTAGCTAGGAACGCATACATGTCAACTGAAATTCAAAATAATGGAGGTCTGTACTTTCTACCAAGTTCAGATTTTCTTTGTAAAGTGACTCAAGGTCTGGCAGAAGCTAGGAACCTGTTATTATCGCAGTCATATCCATGAAAGGAACAGACTTGGAAAGGAGTCTTATATATGTATGTGTGTAGGTATATCTTTGTGTGGTGTCTATCATCCCAAGGAACTGATGATGCTCAGTTATACAGAGATGGATTGTTGGTTGGTTGTGTTTTCTGGCACAAGAGCCATATTTGACTATGCTGCGCCAAACATATGGTACTATACAGAGATGGAATTCTCCAATTTTGATTCACAAAGGTTTGTCCTTTACACAAGTGTAGTAGATGACATCTTTATCCTACAAGATCATGTTAGAGTATGCAGAGCTTTTGTTGGTGAAGAATTACCTATATGATGAGAATATTGCACATAAGGGTTGGTCAGTACATTCTCTGGACTTGAACTTGAATGAACATGTTTGGGATGTTCTAGGGAGACGTAAACTGCCTTGACACAGCAATGGACTTTGCTGTAAAGTGAATTAATAATCATCATAATTTTTAGTATGGAATGTTGCTGTTGTGGTAGTATAGCTGTTAGGAGATAACATTAAATATTGAAGCTTATCATATTGAACTTATATACTGTTTTTTTTTAATGTGCTTTCATTTTGTACTAGCAGTACGCACACGGCGTTGCCCGTGAAATCGGGACTGGGGAAAAATGACAACAATGACACGAAAAAGTTTTTAAAACAAAATCAAAACAAAAGATACACATTATTTGATTTTCCTGCTTATTTTTTTTTTGCGCTACAGTACAGAGTACGTTAATCCAAAACAATATTACAAAATTGGAACATGAAAATGATTATTATACAGCAAGCAAAATATAAAATTGAATCCGAAAATAATAATCGAAGTAATTCATTCAGGTGAAGGTCATGATGTATCCTGCGCGTCCGCCAATCAAAATTGCCAGCTACGTTCCGAAGAATTGCCGTGCGAGGAACTCTCAAACGTCCAGAAAAAAAATTAATTTAAAAAACACGGGAAAAGATATTTTAACCGTTCTTGTTTTAAATCTGACAGAACCGTTCCAGTTATAAGCTGAAAAAAATTGAAATTAATAGTGTTATTATAAAGTCGGATGCAACAAATTTAAAATCAAAAGTAACATTGATGCCAAAACTGGGTATTTTTTAAAAATTTCTCAAAATTCAGTAAATTGCGTTAGAAATTCAAAACTAACTTCATTAGAACGGAAATCGCGTGCTTTTTCCAATGGTGTATCTATTTTTGACGTATAATTATTTGAAACCATTCTATTGCGAAATCAGTGCGAAAAATCAACCAAAACATTAAATAAAAAAATTTCTAGATTAAATTTTAAAATTTCGGCTTCGAGGTGCATTCAGTCACCATTACGACTACCTGTGTGCCAAATTTCATAGCTGTAAGTGCGATAGATTCGTCTGGACATCGCAGACACACACACATACATTGCCTTTTATAAGTATAGATATTTTTAAAACAGAAAATAAGCCTATTAATTTTCTTTCATGCTGACTGTGTAAAGCACTGTTTGACTAATGTTTTTTCATTAAATTCCAAAAAAAGTAGATATCACAATCAACTTATTTTCTCTCAATTTTTGGAAACCAACGTATTACTGACTGTAATAAGCAACCTTCTTGACCGAGTATTATGATATATTGTTTTACATTTTTGTGCTATTAAGATTTAATCGAGTTAAAACTCAAATCGTAAATTATTTGATGTCAAGGTGGCGAGTTAACAATAAAGAAGAACAGGAATGTAAAAGTAGGAACTCCCGAGCTCATCATCAGTATAGCAAACTAATCAAGCCAAATAGTTGAACTTTTGGCTTGATTGTAGATGCAATTGCTAGTGTCTTTTGTTGTTGAATTGTATACCTACTACAGAATTTTTTAAAATGAAAATTCGAATAGTTCACAAATAATTAAACAAATTTTTTAGCATTACTTCAAATTATTAAGAGATAGTGATATTTTTGAAAAAAAATTCAATTTATTTTTCCTTGAAAGTAATTGATTTTTATTGTTTTTATATTTTAATAAAATTATTTTGCTTAAACTTCTTGATATAGTCAGTTTTATTTCATCTTTTGTCTTCATCTGATCAGCAAAATTCTTTTTAACTAGCTGATCTCATACAGAGCATTTGCACCACATTTTTTGGCAAATTGCCGCATTTTGGCTCCCAATACCCGAGCTCGCCAGAGCACATCCAACTATTGTCAAGAAAGACGCTGACCAAAGGTGGCAATGCAGCATTCCAAAAAAATTCGCAAGAACAAAAAAGGCACCAAGAGGTGCGCATATAATGGAAAAATACCAGACATACAATAGTAAACTTCATGATGATCACCTCAATTTGTGAATTAACGATTTACCCTTCGCAGACTTTATAAATTTTTACGTTGATCTGAACTTTCACTGGCTCGCCTAAGCTCATCTGCTTCATTTCTAATTAATCTCTTTTGAATCATTTCATCCAAAGTTTTATTCAAGTGCAACTTTTTCTCGAACTGTGCTGTAGACACTTGGTGCATTTTACTGCCTTTTAGCTTATTTTTTCGCCAAATGTGTTCGGGAGTATATGATAAAGTTTAGGGAAGAATACTTTCTGACCATTTCATTGATTATATTAGCAACCCTCTTGTTCTTAATATTGACATCCTTTGATGATGAAGGGATTATAATTTTGATTTCAACCCTGAGAAGCTACTCACAAAATTACAAAGACCAACTTACTTTCTAACATTTAAAAATGCCAATCCATTTTGAATCAACAAATAAAATTGCTACAAAGACACTGATCACATCTTTAAAGGTTGTGAAATATACTTGGCAATGACATGATAATTCCTTAGAATTTCTATTTATCTAAATAAATATAAAATAAATATATTCAACTCATCCAAAAATCTTAGATTTGTCTCTTGATAATGTCCAATTCCTAAATGACAATTAAACAAAGGCAATGCCAGGATGATTACTGTTTGTCCACCACAAGAACTGTTGCCGCCAAATTGTCTAGTTTACGGCGGTCTCTATAGAAACAGATTATTGTAAGAAGAATCCATTTCCCCCCACCCACCACTAGTAAGTAGAAATTCATTCAAATGTGTTCCGCTGCAAACTGGCACCAAGAATAAAAAAACTCCGACTTCCGCTGGATTCCCCCTATTCGAAATGGATCTTCCCTAACATAACCAGTTGCTATAGCAACCGCTGTAAACTAGACAATTTGGCAGCCACAGTTCTCATGGCGGACAGACAGTACTTAGGGTATTTGTTAAAACACACAGTTACTAAAGAATGAAACCATAGATAACTGGAAGATAATTTACTTCGAAGTCATAATCTATGCTCTTCTATTCAAGACATTCTTTCTCCATCTTAATTTTCAACACTATACACTGCTCATAAAAAGACTTTAATGTACACTACATATAATGGAGTCAAACGCAACTGCAAACTCTCTTATACTGTTCTCCAATATCACACTTTTTTCTCCAGCAGTGGATTCCAAAATTAGACTGGTGCAGCACAATAAATGTGAGCACACAAACATCACATCACAACTAGTAGCCAATGTTTTCATGCCAAAGCTTTCTGTTTATATCCCATTAATTATCTGTACTTCACAAGTTACTTTTCAAAATGCAGCTAATTTTTCTTTACTATGTTCCTTTACAAATGCTTTCGTTATCAAAAGAAATAAACTGCTTACCTTAACTCTCAGCTATGAAGTCAAAAAGCCATACTTTTTTCTCATGGCGTCTTAAGAAAATGTACAAATAAATGTGCATTATCTAAACTGGAGCTGAACATGAGCAGATAAAAGTTGGTTCACACATTTAGAAGGTTATATTAACTATTTGGAGTAAAAATAAGACACCAACCTCAAACACTGGTATATACAATATAATTTTGTTTCTTTGGTAATTAATAAAATTTAACTTGAAGAATCACAAAAGAACTCCCTAAAGAGTTATTTAAAGATTATTAAACTACTTTCCTCCAAAAGCTGCATTTCATAGAGACAACAAGATGTAACCAAAAGATGGAAGTCCCGAATAAGCTAGAATATCAATACCTGAAATCTCGAAGATAGAGAAGATTTTCTAAAACACACAATTCTGATTTTTCACACTGCCTAGTCAGGTAAGTAAAAATAAATTATTGGTGGTATTAGTCAAGCTTTACATTTGCATGCACTGAGGAAGGGGAAGTATTATTTAACTTTCTAAAAGGAAAGCCAATTTTAAGATTTTTATCGTTTTCTCTATTATTGCTGGGAGTTACTGAATTCAAACTCTCAAAAAAATGCCATCACTGCAATTTAATACAAATATTTCGAAACTATATATTGGTTAAAATTTCCAAAAATAAGTATTTTTTATTTTAAAAGAAAATTAAACGTATTTAAAACCTAGTTATCTTTTAACCTTCCTAGCGGCACAAACTTCTTCCGTTTTTCATGTTCAGTTCAAAAGCAGATACAGTAAACTCTCGATTATCCGGCATTCAAGTATCCGGAAAGCTCAACTAACCGGAAAAATTAGAAAATGAGTTTTTCTAAAAGTTTTTACATCTGCTCGTCAAAATTTAGTACGCGCACCCCGTTCCATTCACGTGGATAATTTATTTCTGTAATGCAACATTTGCGCCGCACGGAGGGGCGTAGAAGGAAAAAAACGCAATATACAGTACTGGTGACGTACACAGACTTGCTTTATGGGGGGTTCAAAAGCAAAAGTGAGAACCAAAAAAAATAGAAGGTCCTCACCTTTCGTCGAAAAAAACAAGACCTAAAAACGAAATCGACAACAACAACGAAAAAAGGTAAAGGTACAGAATCGGTAAAAAAAAAAAGCTCATGGGGGAGGGGTACACCAGATTAGTAAGACTCTTTCTTTTTCTTTATTTATTTACCCTCCAAATACTGGCAGATGTTGATTCCGAATAATATCAAGTGCGCGTATTGCGCAATAACCCTTGCGATCTTCTAAAAGATAATTAGCTTTGATATTCAATCTGGGATTTGTTTATGATCACTTAAAAGGGTTTTATTGTGCTTTCTCAGTAGAATATTTTTCAGTTTCGTTGGCTATTTTTATATGTTGATATTTTTACAATCAAATTACTTACGGTAAAAATTCGGCTATAGATCATATATTTTTTTTTTAAATCATCAATGTTAAATTAAAATCTTCATGATATGTTTTGTAAATACAATGTTATGGAAGATACAGAAGTATTCTTAAAAATTATATTTAAAGCACATTTCAAAATGCCAGAAAACAAAAATCTCCCCCCCCCCATTTTTCCCGTCACACTCAACTATCCGGACTTTTCAGGTATCCGGAAATCGGAGTTTCCCGAGCATGCCGGTTAGTTAAGCTTTTACTGTAGCTCGTATTTATATGCATATTTTCTTAAACAATCATGGGTTAAGTATTCTTAAGATTTTAGAGATATAATTAAATACAAAAAAAGATAGGTTCATTTACATTAAAAGCTAAGTTTTCTAACCTGACAGCTAAAAGATCAAAATAATTGGGCACTCAGAACGTTAAATATGTTTAAGTGATAAAGTAATAATGCTTTCATAAAGCTAGAAGGTGACAGGAAATGTTAAGTCTTTTATAATGCTGTAAATAATTTTTAACACCAATTAAACAATTAACATTTGTGAAAAATAAATCTTAACCATTTACGAGACGGAACAGAGATTGTGCGTCGCATTATCTGCAGTAATGAAATAATTCTTGTACTATATTTATATGAGGTATATGTAATATATTTATATGATATTAAGGAGGTTAACATTTTTCAACTGATGAAAAAAAAAATCAGATTTTTATACTTTGTCATAAAGACATGATAATACAAACAATAAATTAATGTTTATGTTGGATTTATTCTATCAAAAAAAAAAGATTTCTGTAACTCATTAATATGAATATCTCACCAGTTTAATAACACTAGTTCTGATTACTTAATTTTACCTACCATTAACTACAAACAAGTAAGTTATATTTGTATTGTTACATTTTTATTGTGGATTAAAATATAGAGAAACATATGTACAAGTATAAAAAATAATATAATACAAAAATAATTACAATTCATTTTTAAATTATCCAAAGAATTGGAATATTCATAATACTTGCATTAAAATCAGCTCCAGAATAATAATAAAAAAAGATTAAGATATACACAGTATGTGCAATCCCTCACTGCAAGCATAGTTTTTTGTTTTGTTTCCTGCAGGAAATTATGATGGATTTTGCATCCTATATAAATTTTAAAGAAATTCATTAAGTCCTTGCTGAACATTTTATGACAGGCTAAAAGCTGCAAGAGGAATTATCCTACATTGATTTCAAAAATAAAAGTAAACCTGAACCTGCTTCATAAGTTCAAACTAACGAATCTGCTTAGCACACATAACATACTAAAAAATAAACTAAATTTCATAATTCAGTCCTTTATTGGTTACAAGAACAAAAGCAAAATAATAGCCCTAATTTACCTACATTTTCACATATCATTAAAATGAAAGCATATCAATAAATAAAAAACACTACATGACCGATTCTGTTAAAACCAATTAAATACTAGCAACTAATAAAAACAGGTCAAATTTCTAACATATCTCTTTAAAAGCAGTACAAAAATTTAACATAAAACCTGTAATGAACATTTTAAAAAATATGAAAAAAAATAAGTATGAAATTTAAAAAAATAAGTATTAAACAAAACGTATGAGGGATGTCAAATGTTTCAATCATATAATTATAAGCTGTTCCAGAAATCTCGACTGTATTTCATCAATATAAAACTTACATGCACCAAAACAGTTCCGTGCAACAACAAAATAAGTAACAATACCTAGTGTTCTGAGGAGAAAAAAAAATCAGACCCAATATTTTCATGCTGAACTTCAATATCAAATTTCGTAAACGTATGAGGTTTTTCAAATAAGTGGCATAATAATGTAAATACTTCACAAAGAGAAATATTAACACAAAATAAATACTGATGGCCGAATTGACGGTTGTTTAGAGAATCGTGGGACAATCAAAACACTTATAATTTAATACTTCAAAGAAAAATCGTAACACAAAAATTTCGAACATAATTACGAAACGTGCGTTTTGTCAAAAAGTGGCTTTCAATAATCTGAACTACAGAAGATCTTATCAAAATACAAACCGAAACTAACAATTTATGCATTCTTCTTTTTAATAATACGACTGAAAGGCTATCAAAAATATTAACTGCGAATTTATCAGTGAATATTATTAACTTTAGATTTTAATATTCTGAAAATTCAACTCAACTTAAATACTTACTGCTTTTCGTTATCGGGCATTCTCAGCTTACATCCAGCTCACTTGATCCGATACAATAACAAAGTTTTTTGCATTGTGAAGCGCAGCAATTTTATATAGAAAATACTTTTTTTCCCCTAAATAATATATTTGAAGATGAAAATTTAGACAATACGAAAGTAACTAAAACTGCGTCAACTCTGAATTTCCAAAAAATTATCTACAGATTAAAAATTAAAGGATCATTATTTATGTCACATCGTTGTCCGATACCGTTAGAAACCAAAATAATAAGTCTAGTTTACTCAAGAACATTAAAAAGAGAGAGCCACAGAATTGAAACTGCTTGGGTAGGTTCAAGGAAACATGCAACTGCAATATTTACGTTCTAGAAAATCAAATAATGAATTCTGACTCTAAAAGTATTTAACATTGAAATTCGTAGAATAGTAGCTACAAAAGAAACATATTCCCCACGACGTTTTAGATAGACAATATCAGTAGAGAGGCAATTCCACCAGTGTCGCTCAGGTTGAGGAAAGTTATCAGAGATTCCGAATTATTACATTATTCACCCTTTGTTTTAAAATTATAAATAAGAAAACAGATGGTATTTCATATAAATCCTAATCAGATAGAAAATCAACGAAATATTCATTTTTTTTACAAAGTAAGTGACTTTAAGGTTGAAAAACTGAGAAATTCAATGTTCCTTTGGAGCAGCTGTTGAAAACATACTAATCCCTCAATTGACATCTGAAGTTTAAAAAAGAGGCACTGACTCTTCAACTTCAAAAAAAGTAAAAAAAGAAGATTTAAAGCTGTAGCATCTCAAATTCTGACTTCAAAAAAAGGAAAAAACGAAGATTTAAAACTGCAGCATTTCAAATTTTGTCTCCATACAGATTTGATTTTAAAACTCTAGTGCGATGTAATTGGACACATTTGACAGAACATCCCTTAATGTCTCTGACCATTTGTTTTTAAATGACTATTCATTTAGTTTGTTTCGATAAGATTTTTGTATTCCTTCCATAAATTCAGTTTTAATAACAAAATTTTGTAGCAAGATTAAGCCAGATGATTTTGTTTTTCTTACCTCATTATTATGTCGTTTCGCATATTTAAAGCAAAATAAACTGGTTAATATTTCTATTTTAATTCATTTTTAAATGAATAAATATTTAAAATCTTAAATATAATTTTTTTAAAAAAATTAGCAGCTCTTTCATTGGTCGGTGTGAAAAATCATAATAAACAGAAAAGGATACGGAAAGAAAAGAAAACATGTCCAATTTAAGTTGTTTGTAAACATTGGAAAAATTCTTCGTTGGGTGGTCTTGCTTATGCGGTTTTGAAGTTTTTCATTACTCTGGAGTTTTGTAACTATTTAAAAATAAAAATGTATTTAATATCGGAATACAACGCACTTTACCTGGCATTTCTTAATCTTTTGATTATGTCAGGTTTATCAGTCTGTCGAAAGCGACCTGCCAGCGTTAGCACGTGGGATGCTGTCAGTTATCACCGCACTGGGACAGTAATGAGAAACTCACATTTAAGCTATGGCTAATATACATTGTCAGTTACTTTTTGCTACAATATTGTACGGTTTAGTGTTTGTGGGTAGTATTATAGTAATTTCTTCCGTAGCTTATGCAAAGGTAAGATTCTGAAACTGATTATTCTGTGTTTAATAAAAGGGGGCGTTTTTAGTGCTTCTGATTTTTCTTCTCCGCCTGATAATGTAGCGTTTTCCTGAATTTAATAATATATTCAGATTTTTTCTAGCTCTGAAAGGAATTGGAAAAACTTAAAGGATATCGATGGAATATTTAAAATGTTGGTCGAATTTTTTATCCAAATCAAATTTATGAAAATTGCTATTTTTGTGTTCTGGCAGTAATGGAAAAGAAAGAAGAAAAAAAAAATTCGGGCGGAACAATTTTACTATCGCTATTATTTTGAAAAATAATAGAATGGGAGATTTTAAAAATGTCATAACTTACTTGAACTAACGTCTTGAACTTGCCTGTAATATGCACAGGCATTTTAAATTTCCGCCGAACGGCGGATTTCGCATTTTCGTACATTCTGAGTAAATTTCCTCTTTTATTTATTACCAATTAATTAAAATGGGTTTTATTATTTACTTTGACCTTGAATTAGACTGATAATTTTTTTTCAAATTGTGTGAAAAATTGAAACTCACTGTAACTTCTTTTTTAAGAATTTGTAAGCTATGGAATTTTAATTCTAAGAGATTATAAACACTTATTTTCAAAATAAATGTTTTTCATATTTATAAAGCATATCATTATTTTGTGCCAGAAGCAAAAGGTATCTTTTCTTGAAATATGTAATTATATTTCAAAGTTATGTATTCAAAAGTACTATT
Source organism: Araneus ventricosus (assembly GCA_013235015.1). Classification (NCBI taxonomy): domain Eukaryota; kingdom Metazoa; phylum Arthropoda; class Arachnida; order Araneae; family Araneidae; genus Araneus; species Araneus ventricosus. The sequence continues at coordinate 272,516 of BGPR01000450.1, forward strand.
ATATTTATAAAATTAAGATAAAATGAATTTTGTTTCATCTGTGGAAAAAATGTATGGTTTGTTCAGTATAACTATTGGATATAATAAAGACATCAGCATACAGACTGACAATTTTACCTATTGTGCAATTTTTCTAAATCAGCCAAGTTTAAACTGTTATCTTTTTTTTTTTTGAAGTGTAATTTATTTTTTGAAATTTCATTTAACTAATTTTTAAAATCCTAATTGTAATTTTATGTTATTGGCTCAGCATTTCAAAAAGTTTTATTAAGAAAATGAGTCTGTAAGAACTTTTCAATACTCGACCATTGGTTTAAAATGTGATGCTTTCTTCTTCTTTGTTTTTCAGCAATCTATTTTAAGAAAGGCTAAATTTTATATTTAAAATAACATTAATTATTCATGTACTAGTACTCAAAATTAAGAGAGTTTGCACATTTTATAGAATTTCAGAAAAAACTTTTTATGAAATTTGGTATGCACACACAATTATATGAGATATACATGAACATACTAGCAATCTCTCTTGATCATCAGTGTAGCTTATCTCAGGAATGTCTAAAACTGACATTCAAGATTAAACATAAAATGACTCAAATAGGAGATACCTTGCCCTCTCACAGTACAATATCATACTGGAAATAAGGCAGTTGATGGGACCCACTCTTGCAGTTATACAGTTTTTAGCTCCTGAGTGAATCTTGGAGGGAAATGGTGAGCTGTAATTACCTTCCAAAGACCATCTCGGAAATGATAAATAGGATGTATATCTGGCTCATATTTTCTCTTTCGAGATAATAGTTAAATCAAGTGAGCCCTATGTTGACGAGGATTGATGTACGAAAAATGGAACTATGGCCTACTGAGCTCTTGAAAAATCAAATATAGAACTATAAGATCTAGCCCCTATACCAATAAACAAACAATGAGCCTTTGTCAAGCACATAGAGAAGTGTGCAGCCATCCAACATGATGCCTGCCTAGACATGACAACTCATCTTCCAGACCAGATCTTTCTTTGACTTTGAATTTTTTGGTCCCATCTTTCGAGGAATGATATCGGTTCCCAGATTCTCTCCAGATGAAGGTATGGCAATAATTGGTGTCCAGGATGAATCGTGATATGCTGTGAAGAGACTGTTACCCCATTGAAGTCTGGTTTAAGACTGATGTCCATACCATGCTTGAATAACTACACACCTTACCATGTGTTTGATAGGCTACCTGTCTGATCAGAAGTGCAGAGATGAGATATGATTGACTTTTGTTCAACTGTTCAGGAGTACCGTCAGCCCTTGACTCATTTTTAGATATCATTGCTCATCCAAATAGGGCTCAACTAGTTGCAAGTTGTTTCAACAAGTTTACCTTGAAAGAGAGGATATTTGTCAGATGGGTTGGCTAGCCAAATATCCAGACATAAACTGTACTGAATATACCTGAGACATTCTTGGAAGGACAATTCCAGCTCTCGCCTCCTGAGAATCACTGAGGAGGTGATATTTGCTTCTTGCAGAAATGGGACAGAGTGCCAAAGTACCCATCAGGTCCTTGTTTCCAGTATGATGTTGCATTGTGAGAGGGTAATATAACTCCAATAGAGTCAATTTATGTTTAATCTTGCAGCATAATTTTTGGATATTCTTGCATTGATGAACCTTAATGATGATAATGAGTGCTTACTATGATAATTGTGTAGTATAAATTTTTCTCTTGTATACCTGTGTAAACATACCAAATTTCATTAAAATGTGTCCATTAGTTTTAGAAAAAACAAAAAAATGTGCAAATTCTTTTAATTTTTTTTCTTTCATGATTCTTCGTAATCAAGGTCGTGTGGCGTATTTTCCCAACATGTATTTCGTCGAAACCACCAGAGGCGGCGCCATAAATTTTCCGACGGAGGGGGGGGGGCAAGCAAAATTTCTCTAATTTAGGTAACTTCAAAATAGCACATAATTAATTTTGTATTTAATTAAAGGTAATTATAGCGAATTCAATTATAATAATTAATTAATTGGAATAATTAGTTATTATTGTCTGACTGAACGACAAGTAATAATAGAAAATGAAGAATTATGAACATAAATCTGTTAGAAATAATAAAATGTACCGCACTTATATTGGAAAAAATCTGCGGATTATTATTTAAATATCATAAAATATTAATCGAAACAAATGAAAATAATTAACAAATTTTAAACCTATAAATGCATATCTCCAGTAATAATAAAGGAGAATGTGTGTGTGTATTGGTTCTCTACAGGGAAAACCGCTGGACCTAAAGCTACGAAATTCGGCACAAACCTACTTTGGAGGGTGAGAAGTGCACCTCGGAGCCCTTTTTTGAAATTTCATTTAGAATTTTAATTAAAAATTAAGAGAAATTTTGACGTTTTCCAATAATAACTTCCGAAAATATTACAGCACGAAAATCATTTTTACGCCATCTGAAAGTTCAAAAAATTACCTTTTCAATGATTTCAATTAAGTTGCCGTACAAGTTTTCCTCTAATTTTAATACATTTTTAAAAATGTTTATGGCATATTTTACAATTTTAATTGTTGCATTGCAATTCAAACCGTTTTCATTGTTTAAATATGTATTTAATTGTGTGTTTCTCTTTCATTGTTGAAAGATGAGGTAATAGCCTAATACTTTTGCTATTGGTAATTGCTTTCATATTTTATTTCATGAAAATTTTTGTGGAATCTGTAAACCAAACTCTCTGAGATATTACGAATGTTAAGAAATATATCTATTAACCTGAATGATTATGGTTGCTATCTTTTTTTTTTTTTTTTTTAAATCCAGGTATCATGCCGCTAGTCATAAAATGTGCTGCGTCGTTTTAATGTTGAAACCAAATGCAGATTTTACAAGAGGAATAAGAAAGTGAAGATAGCACCGACAACATGGCATTAGAGGTTACATGACGTGGCCAGTTATTTGACTCCATTAGGAGCGTTTATGTAGACAATGAATAGAAGAGGTCCAAGGTCACTAATAGAACATAGGTTAAATATCTACCACAAACAGAAGTTTAAAATTATGTTGTTAAGAGAACAATGAATATAAAATGATGCAGGATTCAATTGAAATCATATTCCCGGCGAACAAATTGGTCGCCGAAGGCGGCTAGTTTAAAATAATTGGCAAAACCAGTGGACCAGTCCCCTAGTACCAATCACTAAGGGATGAGATTCTCCGCTTTTTCCGGATTTCTGCTCTTTTGTTATTTTGGAAAAATTCCGCATTTTTTTCTCTCAAAATTCCGGGTTTTTTTCGGATTTCCGTACCCCCCGCAAAAATTTGCTTTTTCTTCCCAAAATTCCGCTTTTACACAAAGAAAAGAAACATTCCTATTTTCTGTTTTCGAAAGAAAATTCTGGGAAAATATACTCGACCGTGCGGCTTAACTCTACTGGCTAGGAAACTTGCTGATTCATCATCTTCTACTGACGAATCAACATTATATCAGCAAGCTCTAGAAGGATGAACATTCAGTGCCATTCAAAGTATTAAGTATCACCCTTTTTGCAGAAAACAAATCCTCTGTGGCATATTTTGCAAAAAAAAAAGATATATATATATTTTTTTTTTTTGCATAAACATGTCAAAAAAAAAATAGTTAAATTTAAGGTCATCTTGTAGGGCGTACCAAGATGAAGAAATAAAAAGAAATGGAACAAAAATAAATAAATAAAATACATGAAAAAAACTCCTGTTAAAAGTGGCAGCTAAAAAGCTGTGTGTAAATGCAGCAACAAAGCAGAGAATAAGACATAAAAAAAATCTTCTCAAATAAAAGAAATGATTTACCTAGGCATTCTAGAGATAATGTAGTCCCAACAATTATGCCATTATTTAAACAGATAGATACTAATGAAGACTGTGCAAAAACTTTAGCCTTTACTGACAATAAACTTGCAGAGGATACAAACACATCCTTTATTGAAGAAAAATCTGTCAAAGATAGGAGGCCTCCAAAACAAGGGGTGAAGCGTGTTAATGAGATCTGTTACCAACAAAAGCCACACAATTAAAAAAAACGAAAGAAAACCACTTCTTTAACAATTAAGGAAATGTTTCAATTAACAATAATGCTAAATGAGTCTGTCATTGTAACTGTACAATTTCTCAACCCCTCTCACTTTATAAGGTACAAAATTTGTGCTGTTACTTTTGCAAAAATGTATAAAAATAAAAGAAATAAAACAGAATTCAGTATATGATACATTATTATAATTTATAAAGAACTAATACACTTTACACAATTGCATGAAGCAGAAGAAATTATTTGCTATTATTTTTATTTACTTTTTGAACTAACTTTTATCAAAAGGCTATTAAATATAATTCTTCTCAGACTTCTGTTGGGTGTATGTTGCATCTCAGTGATGTACAGGTGGTAAATATGTTTTAATGTCTAATTTTTTTTCTGATGCCCCTGATGATGTGTTAAACTTGTTTGTTAACTTTTAATGTGAATGATTTAATAATAATTTAATATTCTTTTTCTTATTTATACGTACTGAATTATAAATAATTAAGTTATTCATTATTATAGTGTAATATTTTCATCGTGTTGCATGTTTTACTTCTTAAAACCTATTTCGCATATAAATTGAAGAGCTGAAAAATTGAGATAATTGGGCAAAAGAACACGTTGAGGTTTAAATTAAATATAGGAAGTTCATTAAATCTGCAAAGTAAAAAAATAAAGAAGTTTTCAGTGGATGAACATGTTAAGTGCACGGTCTTTTGCTTTTTCCTCATGGAAAAACATGTTAAGGGCACTTAACATCTTCTTCCATGACAAATTTGTTAAACTTGAGTAAAATAACATCTGCTTCCATTGAAACAGAATCGTTTTCTGCGCGGGAAATAGTATTAATGCAGACGAAAATATTGAGAAGACAATTCGAAAATAGAAATCGTTTGCTTTTAAAAGAAGTTTTTGCAATAATTCTTTACATTTTTTTCTATGTGGGCTTCATTGCAAGTTATACATCAAGCTGAACTGCATTGCGTAACAAAGGAAAGAGCAATTAACGGTCAGTAAAAGAACTTTTCAAAACTCGTGAATTTTTTTTGAATAATGGTTTATTTCAGTTAACGAAATTTATTCTTATGAATTTGTACCAGGAGACTAACTATTTTTTTTTACTTTAAAGATATTTCCATTGATCACTAATTTGGTTTGTTTAGCTATTTATGTTTTTGCTTTTTTTTACACATTTTTATTTAACTTGAATTGTTTCATGTATGTTAATAACAATATTAAAAACTATGCTTGTTTGATTAAAACCTTAAATAAATATATTCCATTCATTTCCATGTTCCCAAGATATTCATTTTGATGCTCCCAAGACAATGATAAGACTGTTTTGAAGAAAGATTCACAGATACCACTAAACTCTTCTGTACAAAATCTATTGAATAGGGAAATCCGTGGAAAGCGAAATATTTTTATGAAAGTAAATCAAGTTGGGATAATATCATAAAATATATACATGTAATAATCTCACTTAATTTTACTTTAAATTCTAATATTATATATTTCAAAATCTTAGTACAATATTAATGTATTCCGAAATCACTTTTCTTAAACTCCAGTTTCGGTTTTTTCCCGCGCTGGAGGTATATTAAATCTCACGTTTTGGCATATTTATTACTAAGAGAATATTTTAATCGCTTTCACGCGCCCACAGAAAATCACGATGCCGTCTTCTTGGCGCCAGAATTTTCCCTAAAACACTTACGTAATTTACTAAAAATAGCTATTATTCCCTTCACTTTGATCACGTGTCTATATGTTAATTCTCCTATCTGAGAAAACGCATTTATTTTCTGCTCTCTTTCGATTTGAAACTTTCATACGAGATGTACGTATATTCCGCCACTCTCCCATAATAAATAAAAAATAATTAATACCTCGGCCTGTTCCTTACTTAAAGACTACAACAACGAAATCATTTTATACATTTATTTTTAAAAACTACACTCTTATGATTGAGCTGAAAGGCAGATTTCCTTATTTTAGTTATTTTCTACTTTTTAGTCTTTTATTTAAAATTTATTGTTATAGGTATTATTAAATATTCAAATAATTTTTCTCAATTTATGGAACGAAAATTTACTTATGCTAAGCAATCAATTGATAACCGAGTTCTGAAAATATTAAAATAGTTTATTGCCAGCAAGAACACACAAGTGTACAAAATTTCAAATTGCACTAGTAAGTGAATGAAAAATGAATTTTTGAATTCTATTTTCCCAAAAAGAAAAAAGCCATGTTAAATGAAATTGTAGAATATGATAATATTTATGACAACCAAAGAATTAATACTTCAAAAAATTAATACTCTTATTTTTGTTGTTTCCAAAATTTACATATTATTTTGGGATCTTGTGTGTTTGTGTTCTATTTCAACATCCAATATGCTTTATTTTTGTTGTTCAACTTGTGTTGAAAATATATAGAGCTTTATAGTAATACAATTTTGCCAATACATTATTATTTGTATGTATTTTATCTATCACTATTACGTTGTGCAGAAAGTAACATGCACGTAACATGTTCTTCCATGACTAAGCAAACGAAGTTTTTTGACGCGTGAATGGAAGAACATGTTAAGTGCAAAAGATTATTAATTTTCTCTATAATTAAAAAAGCTATAGACATGTCAATAAACATAAAATATTTTGAATGCTTTCTCTTCACAAATGTGCCGGAACAGCAAAAATAGAGTGAAAAAATAAAAAATGTAACCTCTAAACGCTCGTTTTCTGAAATTCGCTTAATTGTCACTTAACATGTTCATCCACTCAGCTCTTCAATTATGGTACAAATTTTTTGCTCGTATATGATTTCAGCCTTTTTGCTTTTTTGCCAATCTCATCCCTGAACCAATGTCGATATTTTTTTTATTTCATTCGGAAACTTATGACGTTTAGATATGTCATCAATAGTCTCCTGCCACCCACCACCTTCCATTTTCGAAATATATTGCAAAATAAAACTTTGGCAGGGTCCCTCAACCTCAACAACCGCCAATTCTCCAATTTTTTTTCACCAAGTTGCATCTACTAGCTACTAATATTACGGGCGAACAGTCGGTCTCCGAATGCGGTTAGTGTATGTATTTAAAATAATTTGAAAACCCAAAGGACCAATTCTCAGCCCTAACCAATGGACCGATTTTGACAATATTTATTTCATATCAAAGCTTATGACCCCTAGAAATGTCATCAAAGATTGTCTTTCTCTCATCACCCTCCATTTTCGTGAGATATCAGAAAAACACTACTTCACTACACATTCTCAATGGGGAAAGCTCTTGAGAGAGTCCCCCCCCCAACCACTGGATCGATTTCGCCAATTTTTATTGTATATGAAAGCTCACGACCATAGATACATCGCCAATGGTTGCTTCTCCGTCTTAATTGTTCATTTTCGAGTAAAATCGCAAAAACACTACTTCATTATACATTCTCTAGGACGGGAAACCTTGATTGTGTTCCCAGTCTCAACAACTGGACCGATTTTACCAATTATCTCACTTTGCAAGCATAGCTAGCAAATCAGAATGCTCCACGTTTATTGTGTAAGTTTAAAATAGTATTTTTGATCAGTACCAGCAACAATCTGAAAATTTAAAAACTCATTTTTTTAATGATATCAATGAAGTTGTCGTATTTTTGTCTCCAATTTTAATAAATTTGTAAAAATATTTTTATGCATAATTTAAAACAATACTTTTCATTGTTGCAATCTGATTCAAACCGTTACTAGTGTTTACACAAATAATATTTAAATCCGTGTTTCACTTCCACTATTGAAAGCTAAGGTAATGTCCTAATGGATTTTACTTTCTTTTTTTGTTTCATCAATTTTTCTGTGAAATCTGTAAATGAATTTCTCTAAGGTAATAATTATATTTGGAAACATATTTAGCGAGTTCAATGATTATGGTTGTTGTGTTTTAATCCAGCTTGCATGCTGAAAGACGTAAAATGTGTCGACCCATTTTCATACTGAAATCAAATTCGTATTTCGCATAAGGAATAAGAAAGGTGCCGATGACTTGCAATTAGATGTAAGATGACGCATGCAGTTACTTGACTCCATTAGGGACGTTCATGTAGACAGTGAATAGAACAGATGCAAAGCTGCTGAAAGAACACGGGTTAAGTGTCTATAACAATTTGAAGTTTAAAATTGCTTTTTTAAGGGAACTATGAAAATCAAATTATGCACATGAAATTCAACTGAATTTATATTCCCGACGAATAAGCTAGACTAAGAGGGCGGCTAGTATGTAATACACCGAAACCTCTCTACAGTGGTCATCCACCGTTCCAAGGAAAATTGGCCGCTCTAAAAGGTTACGTTTGAGAGTGGGAGTTAATAAGACCTAATTCGTCATTTCTGATAAATCCGATTTTAAAAATTATCCAAAGAAAAAAGTACTTTATCCGAAAATTTCTCTCTATATATTCTTTTTTTTTTTTTTTTTCGTTTTTAGAAAAAAATTTGTCTGCTTGGGTCTTTCAGCTCTTTTGGAGGTCACTTTTTCAATTTTTTTTTTTAAATTGTAAAAATATATCTATAATTGTTTCGTCGGTAGTTGTTGAGGAAAGGCAATAATATCGTTTTTCCTAAAGTCGTTGAGCTGAAAGTTTCATTCACTGATGGCCGCGACCATATTAGCAAAATTTTTGTCAGAGTTCGAATCAGCACCTGAAAGGCACAAATGAACTCTTTGATGCCCAAACCCGGTAGAGTCCGAAATTCATTTTTCTCTTCGCATTGGGAAAGGAATTATCGATTTCTATCTGATTTCATGTGTTGTTTTTTAGTGTATGGATTTTTTGTTCTTTCTTTTCTCCATTTTCTCTTAATAAAATGTCCACGGTCGTAGAGACGAAAGGAAAGTATTTCATTGAAATTAACGCTCGACAAACCCGACTGCTCAGAGGGGTTTGAGTGTCCGTTAATAGATTTTAAGATTATGTCTATGGGCCGAAAAATTAAACTCCGAACAAAAATGACCGTTGAGAGGAATGACCACTATGTATAGCTACACTCTTGTGCAATACGGATACTTTAGTTTTACCTAATAATTCCGCCGAAAAGTGATCGAAACAGTCTATAGAAAAAGCAGAACATTCAAATTTTCATCCGTTTTGTTGATCTCTTAGCCCACCGAATGAAAACATTCGGTAAAATGCGACATGTGATTCACTTGTCTCCTTGTCGGTTATTCTGTCAAATGTGGTGCGAACTACTGGCGGAATGGATGGCAATTTAAAAGGATGTCGGTCATTCTTATTAAAATTATTAGATTCCTTGATATCCTGCTCTCAACATCTCCCAAAATCGCAAAGATTTTTTGCCGACGAAGTCTTAATTTTTCGTCGACGGGGGGCGATTTCTGCCCTGCCCCCCCCCCTCCGCTGGCGCCGCCCCTGGAAACCACGTGACGTCATAATCCGTTTGCTTCGCGTCGACAGATCATTCTTTTAATTTGTTTGTTTTTATAGTGTTTAATAGTCGATCATATGGCTGATATCTTTAGTTGGAAAAGACTAGAAAAAATGAAATATGTTCAAGGAACTATTTACATAATGTGGCTTCCAAGTGTAAACCTGAAGTGGAAGATTTCATCTTTTTTTTTTTTTTTTTTTTTCTTCTTCTTCTCTGATTTATTTTGGATATATTTAAATATACTATAGAAATTATGTTTGTATCTTTCGAGGCGTATTGTTCCATTTGAAATCGTCTAAAATTTCATTCTGTTTTCATTCTTTAACATTTTACCTGGTTTATAGGAATCAATCTTTTAAATCCTAAAAAAAATTCGAAAATATCGGTTTATTTGGTACTCTGTACTATTTTCCTACAGTTGAAATGTCATTATCGCGTAGAAAAATAAGCGGGAAAATCAATCATTTGTATCTTTTGTTTTGATTTTGTTTTCAAAACTTTTTCGTGTCATTGTGGGCGATTTTTATTATTATTATTATTATTTTGTGGACGTCCTGATTCCACGGGCAACTCCGTGCGCGTACTGCTAGTATTAACTAAAATTTAAATCATAATTTAAGATTTCCGTTTCAGAACATATATTAAAAATTCAATTTATTTCGTTTCCACCTCTCCTCTTTCTAATTATTTCTCAAACAGAGTATGCCATCCAACATATAATTTACCCAGTTCTTTAGAAATAAATCTGTATTCTTTTATAATTTTATTTGAATTTTAATTTATTTTAGAAAGTTTATCTAATATCGTATGCAGAACTCATGCATATTAATATTGATTGTTATGATCTCTCCAAAAAATAAAAAATGAATATAAAACAGCAGTCTGTTGTAAACCTCTACAAGAAAAAGTTTTGCTGAATGTTATTACATGCTGATTGTTTTTGATAAAATAAAACTGTGATATAATGGGGGGGGGGGATTCCTTTCCTTTAGTCACGTAAAGAATTTGTTTATATTGGATTCATGAGGATGTAAATCTGGGTGGATTCTTGGATACTATCACGATTTGGTGAGCCCCATACCCATTTTCATTAAAAGTTCCACCTTGTCCACTACAGGCTCAGGACAACGGATGCTGAACATCTTGTGCTAAAATTTCTATGGCATTTCAAAATTGTTTATTATCACTGCTTTGGTTGATTATTATTCATAACACTACTTTACATTGTGTTTAATATAATACATGTTAACACAACATTTAATAAATTAAAATAGAAGCAAAGATGATTAAAAATCTTTTTTAGTTTTTAACCGTTCTTGCACTTCTTTATTCACATCATGCTAAATGAAACTCATTGCCTTCATAATCTGTCTTCCTAAAGAGAATTTGTTTAAAGTAGGTAAGCTTAGCTGTGTTTTGAGACTTTGCAGGTTGGAGACTCTCATCACGATCTGGAAGAAAACAAACTTTAAGAGAGGGAAACTATAATCTCAGTTGCATGATAGACACATAGTTGCATGCTGATTTTCATGTGATGATTGGATTTACACCCAACTGCTTCACATTAAAAAATGTGGGAAATTGTGCCCACTTACAAAATGTTAGAAATAGAGCAAATAAAAGTTAGCAAAAAATATAATTTGCTTTTTTCTTTAAGCCTGCCATTCACTTGAAGTATAGCCATGCTATTTGTCCTAAGAACGGGTTTTTTCACACATTTTAATCGAAAAATACAGGCACGCAATTCACTTGTATTTAAAAGGAGGCTAGCTCTGAAGGAAGGTAGAGGGAGCAATCTTCTTTCCCTCTATACAGCTGCTGGTCAATCGCTCTTCCATTTTCCCCAGTCTATAGATTTTTATTTATGCTACCTTCAAAGCGAGGTTTCAATCTACGCAAGGCATTGTTCTTTTCGCTAGCCTCTTTCAGGGTCCCTCTGAAGCGAGACTTTAAACTCCTGTGTTTACGCTCCGATTTCAATCCAGACGTAATTCCAACCACCACAAGCCATTTGGCTGATTTCCATAGATTTTGATGGCTTTTTCCTTCTCGCATTCCAAAATATCCAGTTTATCTGTGAAGTGAATGGTCGGCTTTAGGAATGCTCATTCTTGAAAAAATTAATATTTAGTATTAGTTGCATTTTCTTAAATTGTACTTGTGTTCAATGCCGCAAAGAAAGTGCTCTAAATGCTAATAATTTTCATCACAGTGAAGGTCATTTTTAAAAGAAGTAGGGAAACTTCAGGCTATGTTACTTGGCTCCATTAGGGACTTTCAAATAGACAAAGAACAGAACAGAACAAGTGCAAGGCTACGTAAAGAACGCGGGTTAAATCTCTATCTCAATTTGAAGTTTCAAATTACGTAGTTAAGGGAATCATGAGTATCAAATTATGCATAAGAGAGTCAGTTGAAATTATATTCCCGGCGAAAAGATGATTGCCGAAGGCGACTAGTATAATATAAACGGTGTTAAAAATTATTACTCTATTGTAAGTGTCATAGCTTCAAACTGGAAAAACTAAATTATCCCCCGATCCCGAAGTTTTAGAATACTTTATTCAGAATCCTGTTAGTAATTGGGTTTTTTTTTTTATATAATTTAGTCAAAACTTTGAAAAAAATTATAAACTATGTATTATGTATATAAATTTTATATGTTTGATTTTGAATCGCCATTCGCAAATACCTTTTTTTGCAAAATATCAATTTTGGGGTAGTTATAATTTTTAAGTTTCATTTTGAATCACCATTAGAAAATGCCTTTTTTTTTATTTTTGCAAAATATATAGTTAGGAGTATTTATAAATTTTATGTTTTATTTTGAAATACCATTCACAAATACATTTTTTTGCAAAATATTCAGTGTATGGGTATTTATAAATTTAATATTTCTTTTTGAATCACTATTCTCCACTACTTTTTTTTTTGTAAAATACCCAGTTTTGGGTATTTATAAATTTTAAGTTTAATTTTGAACCGTCATTCACAAATACTTTTTTTTTCTTGCAAAATATCAAGTTTTTGGGTATTTATAGAAGTTTGTCTGTTTCATTGTGAATCAGCATTCGAAAAGTTTTTCCCCCGCAAAATACCCAGTTTTTGGGTATTTACCCAGGCCTTGGGTAAATACCCGGGTATATACCCAAAAAATATTTACTTACCCACTGGGTATTTACCCACCCCACATCACTGATTATGACTATGATGCCAATTACCTTCAATACTTCACTGCTATTCCTTCAGTCTTTCTTTCTGAATCTAGCACATGAACAGAGAAAGTATTGCAGTAATCGAAAAATTCAACCTGTAGATTTTGATTATTCTTTACTTGGTAGACTTTTTTGAGTTCAAAAGAAAGATTTATGGAATTAGAGTTGTCTTTGTGTTTGTGAACAAGATAATTTTTTTTAAAAATGCAACGAAGAAAAATATTGATATTTGGTATTTACACCAAGATTATATATCTATATCAAGTTTTGGATCTGTGTCAAGAAATTCGTCAAGGAGAAGAGGTACTTTTTCTAAAAAAAATACTCAATATTCTATAGTTAACGAAAAAACTAAGCAAAAATTACCTATATTTGCAAATTTATTTTAACATGCCCTTGATCACTCACATGTAAGCAAAATATATACAGTTATTGCCGTCCTTTTTATGTCGATAGCACAAAAAAAAATATGGAATGAAAGAAAAAAATTAAGATTAAATTTATTGAACTGGTTAGGGCGCGATCCAAAAGCAAATTTCCCCTCACAGTACTAAACATTCTCTTCCGATTGAAATATAATATTTCAAGGTAAAATAAAAGTTAATATAATTACACAACCTGACGCGAAAGAATTCAAGCAATGCACAAATAAATACTAGAACAAGGAGCAATAAAGTTATTTTTATTCATTATCGTTTCATTGGCAAAATACAAAATACTTTTTGTTACTCAAGAGTATAAAAAATATACATGAAGTACTTTTGTAAGCGTGGGTTTTTTTTTGGTCAGTTGAAAGTATAACTAGATAACAGCACATTTCCCTTTTTTCATAGTCGATTTAATGCACATTTTTGGCTGATAATTAATATTTTATATCCTCACCATGTGTTTTAACCCCCTGGAAACGTATTTTTCTATTAATAAAAAGGAATAAAAAGTACAAAATATGTTATTTGGGCTTTTATGCTGCTAATAAGAAATTAGAGAAAAAGTTTGAAATAGAGCACAATTTAAAAAATTTATGAAACTTTATCGCACTTGTGGCATCTCCAAACATGTTCCGATTGCCATCATATTTTATTTTTGTCTTTTTTGCATCAAAAAACAACTTTTTTCGTACTATTACAAATTAAAAAGGACAAAGTTTTTTTTTTTTTTTTCGTTCCACCCTAATACACATTTGTCTGAAAAGAGTTGCTATATTCTTTTGAAATAAAGTTTGTTGAGAAGCCGAATTCAGAAGCTAACCTTTAAAAAATGAAATCCAGTTAATCTTTTTTTTTTTAACATGAACTATTAAGTGATCTTTAAAAAGAGGGCAATATGGAATATTTCATTCTTATACCGCACACTTTTCAGTCAAAATAATGAGCCGAATATCAGAAGCGTCCCAGCTAATTCGAGATATTAGGTCATTTTATTCAAATATGTAGCAAAAGACTTTTAAAACGCTCGATAAATACACCAAAAATCTTTTTCTGTTGAATTTCAGTATGAAAGCCAGCTGCTTTTTTTTTTCGACTCAACAGATATAAAAAAATTGCTGAAGATGCTTTATTTGAAATTGTTCGTAAATATTATTTAACTAACGCACAGTCAATGCCATTATTTAAAATTTGCTATTTATTTTAAAATGTTAAGTTTTCTTGCGCTGGTTTTTAATAACTAATTTTATTGTTTAATTATAAGAAATAAACCTGTACCAAATCTGCCCAATAATTATGCTTTCTTTTGAAATGCAAAAGTTCCGTTGACTATCATGTCTCCTTCTTAGACAGGTTTAAAATTTTAAAACGAAAAAAAGTGAAAAATAAAATAGAAAACTTGACCACTAATATAAAGTTATTTATTTAAGCTTAAATGGAAACATCCATGCAATTTTTAAGATTTTGTACATACTTTTGTAAAATAATTTTTTTTTTCTGTTTATACCATTTTCATGAGAATGACCCAAATACTGTCTTGCTGTTAATTCCAGCATTACAAGTTTATTAAATGGTTTATTTCTTTTACTGTATTTAGTGCTGGGCGCAATTAAACATAATTATCTGTGAACATTTCAACTATTCAAAGAATTCTTAATGGATATGTTTATTTATTTATTATTGGGTACGTAGTACCAATTATAATTTTTATTTTCATAAAAGAAATCCTAAATCAATTATAGACACACCCACCCCAAAAAATAAGTAAAACCAGAGAGTATATTCGGAGTTTTTCTTGTAAATACTTTTATTATAAACCAAGTATTTATATAAACAAAGTGAGAGAATTAAATATCACATCCTCAATCTTTCGTATTCTTTTCGTCAAAACGATTTGCAAACACCCGTCTCGAAATTCATTCTCCGTCCTCCGGGCATATTTCAGTATTCAACGTAGAAATTAAACTTAAGTGTATCATGTATTTTATTTTTTCTTTGCTTTAAATGTAAGTGAGTCTTGATAAATGGTCATTGAAAAAAAAAAATTGTATAAAATATATATTTACTGATTTATTCAACTGATAAATACAGCATCTAAAAATTCCATTGTTTTTATAAAAGCTTTTTCTTTTTTGTATGCGTGTTATAATGCTAGCTTGGGATGAAATAGTACCACGACGCCAGTTACGAGTTCAACTTGGCAAATGAAACGACCAGGTTGTTTGGTAAAATCCAACGTAACACACTTAGTGCTTAAATTTATCGAGTGTTTGTGACGCGTACAGAAGATACAGAAATATATTCGTGAAATCGAGCATCAACAGGTATGGGGGGGGGGGGGGATGGAAGAAATATCCACATAAATCAAATTGAGAACTTGAAGGATTGTTTCGGGAAATCGTAAAGGAAAAATAATTTGTACTCAAGATTATCTAAATGTAGGAAAATGGATGAACGTGTGTCGCAATTTAAATAAAATTGTTATTGTAGAATTATGGATTTGAATAGGGAGGGAAAAAAATGCTACCACTGCTCAGTTAGCGGTAGATAAGTTTATTTGCAAAAAATAAATATTTAGATATTAAATCGATTAACTCCTTCATGTATTAATTTCCTTTACCTCCTAGTAAGATTCCACATTCTTGGGAATTTATTTCGATCTATATTAGGAGCTAAAGGACAACTTAACTTCTTGAGAATATGCGTGTGATTTTTACCTTTTAAATGGATTGCTATTAATGAGTTAATTACAGCTTACAGTATCAAAAATTCTACAGAGTGGAAAGCGTTGAACTCAGCGAGCCATTCAATTTGTGAACGGATGTAAATACAGTTATGAAAGTGATATCTACTCATAGGAAAGTGAGTATGCACTACACAGCGAGAAACTTTGCTGCATCCTAACGACGAAATGCGGAACGTAGGATCCTATCTCGAAAACTACTGGAGATACGAGAAGAAAAGTCAGCTAGAAAGTTATTCAACGTGTCGTCGGAAATGATACACATGCGTGAATAGCCGAAAGTGAAAAGTGGGAATTTGTATTATTTCTCTGGCAGGAGCGAATGATTTGGTACTGCGTGCTTTCATGCAGCGAATTCAACACTAACACGAACGGATATCGCACGACTTAAATTCGCAGTTTTTGAATTTCGATTTAGGCTATTCATCCACATGGAGTGTATGGGTGTAGTGGAACCGGAACGCCGTTCCGGCAATTTTTTTTTACGAAAACTAAATAATAAAAATTGTAAAAACTCCTTAAAAACAGTGCGATTTTTGTCACCCAGGTTAGAGTTTTCCGGCACTGCTTAATTTGCGACGATACAACTGATGGAGTGTGATTTCCTTCTAAATCGACAACGCTGAACAACTTTTTTCTGATTGAGATTTTCCATATTTCTAATAGTTTTCGAAATAGGATCGCTATATTCTTAAATTCGCCGCTTGGGACGCTGCGAGTGGTGTCACTATGTAGTGTATACTCACAGTGGCGGCGATTGTGGGGCAAAAGTAGGAGGGGGAATTATAGACATCTAAACGTACCCCGAAGTATAATAGGAGGAAGTCAAAAAAAATTAAATTTTAGTTACAAAATTAGCTGGCTTTCCTGGACACTATTGTTTTTTTATATATAATTCTTAGTTTTAGGCAACTAAAATGAAATAAAAATTTAATTTTTCCGCAAAAGTGGGTTTGGGCCGGTTGCCCTCGCGAATCGCCGCCTTTGTATACTCACTTTCCTATCTGTAGGTACCACTGTTATAACTATAGCTACTTCCATTCGCAGATTAAACGACTCCATAAATTATTCTTTGTACCCTGTTTAACTCAATGCACTAGTCAGGCGTGGCATTTTACACGAAAAGTTCATTTAATCAACTCGATTTTTTAATCAAAGTTTAAACCTTCATTAAAAATATACCTAGATACTCGTCATATTAAAAATACATGCTGGATTTTTTAAATAGTTTGCACAATTCTCTCTCGTTCTAATTATTCCCATTAATATTTAACTTTTATCAATTCGATGTAGATATATGCAGCATATATCGAGCATTAATTTACCACACTTATCAAAAAGTCCCTGCAAATGAATTTGTTTTTCATTTGAACATTGATAAAAATAAATCTGTTATTGAATTTAATCAATTATCATAAATAATCTAAATTTAAACAAAATGCTAATAAATTTTTGGTATTAGTTATGTGTATATATAAGGAGAGAAGGAACTATGGGGAATCTATAACTTAGTCTTAAAATTTAGGAGCCTCGCAAGCTGTTCAACATAGGGATCCGATCTCTAGTCGTAACCTTTGAGAGATTCGAAGACTAACGATTAAGTCCGACCCTGTTGTCTTAAGGCTCCCATGTAGTGTACCTTTTTTGGAAATCGAAGAAAGCGCCCTCTTATGGTGGGGGTGAAGAGGTGTGGCTCAGACTGTTAGTGAGAAAAGCCGGATCACAGCGTTAGCTCGATCACCGGCGGAGTAGGTGCTATTTTCTTTGTGGCTGTGATTCCGGTGGCCCCTTGGCCCCACCCTTCTAAGAAACTTGATAGCCGCTAGTCAGTTAACACTCCCACCCCTTTCTTCTCCCTCCTCACAGCAGAGAACACTGGGATCAGCTTTCCTCTCCTCCCTTTCCTTCTAACCACAAGAAGCTAAACCAGTAAAATTTTCTGCATACAAGAAGCTTCGAACGAAAAAATATATTCTGATCAAGTCCTTTCATGCCTGGATTGTTAAATAAACAAAGTAGGCAACTGCCTTTGGGCCTAGCAACTTTAGGGGCTCCGAGTTCTCAGGATTGTTCAGCAGTATTTTCAAGAGTAATTTTAAAAAAATTTTACCTTCATTTAATTAATTTTTTACTTTATTTGCATTCGAGTTTATTCAAATTAGCATCAAGTATCGTTTGAATTTTGGAATAATATGTTCTAATATTGTTTTATAATTCTTAAAAATATGTTGCTTTATTATTTAAAAAAATGTCCGTTCCTATATAGTATTTAGTTCTGCAGAAAAAGTGTGATGTTTTTTTGTTTTTTTTACTATTTTGTTTAAAATATATTTTTTTTATACGCGAGATAATGAAACCAACTCTCTGGAAAGTAGCTCGCAATTAAATCTTTTTTTTTTCCAAAATTTGCTACTTAAAACTGCTTATACACAGAATAAATTAAAATCAACGAAAATTGCCGGTTTGGGAAAGGACGAGGAGCCCCAAAACTTGCATTGCCTAAGGGCCCCCTACAGGGCCTAATCCGACCCCGGGTCGATTTGAAACAACTTATAATACTTTCTTTGGAAAAATTTGCATCCAACAGCGATACTAATTTGGTGAGCATTAATTCTTCATAAAATAAAACTGTTACATATGCAGTATAATAAAGGATTGAATATCTAAAAAAGATAGAAAGCTAGATACAAAACATGTCCCTCAGCTTGCAAGGAACAGCTAAAAGGTAATAGTGAAGAACTAGAAACATTCTGTATAATTAAAAATGTCATTTATTTAATTAATTGTAAGAAATGTAATCTTAATTATGTCAGCCAAACTTGCACAGAGTTAAGTACCAGAATTAACGGTCACAGATCAGCTGTTAAAAACTTCAGTAATAGCCATTCACACGGTTATGAACTTCTCCATTTCCAGTCACATAATTTGGAAAACATTATTTGCATTCTTGGAGATAAAATTGTTGATCTTGATAATAGATTAGATTTGGAGAATTTATATATTTGCAGCCTTAAAACTCTTTTTTCCTTGTAAGTAAATTAAATGGTGAAGGTCACAGTGAATTCAATAAAATTTGTATTTACAATAAATTCAACATTTTCAACGTTTTTTTTTATTTATTTTATTTCCAATACAAATAAAAAAAGACTTAAGAGGTAAAGGCAAAGGTGGAAATCATATTATTGTATTAGAGGAATTGCAAGAATTACGTTATCTTGGCCATAACTGGGAAAATATCAACAAAATTAAACAATATCTATTCAAGCTGAGGAGCAATAGACTTAAATGGTTTATTAATCATAAATTCGAAGAATTAAAATTTATTAATAACAATGTAAAATTAATTTTCTTTGATCTTGTTAAATTTAAACTTGGAATAGCCAATAATAGTCTACTTTTTAAAGTTAATAAATGTGAGGTAAAGGAGTTCTGTGTTTTCAATTTCCTTGATATTTTTTTCGAAGAATTACAGCTGCCTAAAATTATCCATGACAGTAAAAATTACTTCCCTGTTAAAGACATTTCTATTATTTCAACTGCCTTTAAATACCCAAGGGCCCTCAAAAAACTATTTTGTAATTATAATTTCTTTTGTAAAAATTTAAATGAAATTGACATTTCACACTGCTATTGTAATGAAGAGGAAAATAAGAATTTTATTCATAAAGATAGGGAACATGCTATTACAGGTAATCTAAAAATAGTAAATTCTGACTCTCTTCGGGAAATCATGGAAAAGGGATCTAAATTCAGATTAAGAAATAAAGTGAGCCCTAAAAAGAATGGTTGGTTCCATTGGCAGAGACTTGGACTTATTTATTGCAAAAATAGCTAGAAAATATCATTGGCCTATTGAACTATTCTACAACAAATTCATGATCTCCTTGATTTTACTTGTCTTGATAATTGTAACTGATTTAACCATAAAATTTTACTTTCCAATAATGTATACAAAGATGAATGTTATTTGTCTTTTTAAAAAATCGACATTTTTGCTTGATATTGATGAAATTCAAACGAGAGTAAAATCACTATTAACTTTTTAAAGCTCAAAAGATAATTAAAATTTCAGTTAATAAAAAAGTAAACAAGATTTTGGAGTTTTTTCGCCTTATTTTTCAAAAATATCTAAAAAAAATGATTTTTTACGTCATTTTAAAATTCAAAAAATATCTTTTTAATGATATCAACTTAATAACTGCACAATTTTTTTCTTTAATTTAAAGAAATTTTTAAAAATGTATGATTTGCAACAATACTTTTCAATATTAAAATGACAAACTAATTTCCGTATTTAATCACACTATCACTACTTTTCTTATTTTTATATAATCGCACATTTAATCACATGACCCCAGCATGGCGAAGTTCACGGATGAAAAGCTGCCGGATAAGTAAACAGGTTCTCTCCCTGGGCTCTTAGGGCCCATCTCCGATGACGGATCGTACCCCGATAAAATGGGGGTTTAATGAGCCGTTCGTAATCTGGGCTATTATACGTCGTAGCGGCCGGTCGTTCAATGTAGACCCGGGTGCCAAGGCAGGGCGGGGTGATGTCTTTTTGTGATATTTAATCACATGACCTTTAACCATTGTTAACATTATGGTGAACAAAATTTGCTCTCTTTGATACATTGAACTACTCTAGCTCCAAAAGAGATTTTCACTTACCCGTCAATTTTTTCTTAAACACTTTTTGAGATATATTTTTCAACTCAAGTTCATTAAATAAAGTGATTTTTATTTCATTTGGTAAGTTTTATGCAGTCTAATATTTTCTCTCTTCAATTATAATGAGATAATTGACATAAGCATTTTGCTTTATCTTTTGAATTACAGATTCTTAGTTTTATTTTAATTTCGCATTTTTTGCAATTAAGGTTTCTTTCTCTTTTTTTGACATCATGACTAAGAAAAAAAAAATGAAAATGAACTTTTATTATCTTCACAAAATTTATTATTTGGAAAATTCTGGTAATCTTTTTTCTATAAATGATATTTTTAACATTTTTCTTGAATCTATTTTTGGAAATTTAGTTTATACTTCAGGATTATTTCTTTTAGTTTTTCAAATTATCATATTATTCTTTTATTCGATATATAATAAGACGTTTAGATATTTTACAACTTTCCCATCTGTTAAATTTTGCTGTTCAGTTTGGCCTTGTGCAGACGTTTAGCTCAATACAATTAACACTAAAATACTTTATTTCGAAAGCAGGGAGAGAAAAAGGTAATTTTATTTCACATATATTTCAATTTTCATTAAATTCGCATTTTTTAATCTTATCAATCAATAAAGGTAAAATTTTAAATAGTTATGTATTCCGTATTAATTGTTTAACAACCAGGATATTCCGAGCGGACAAGCTGGTTTCCAAAGGCAGTTAGTTAGAAATATATTAAAATTATAAACAAATAAAATATAAAAATTATATACTATGCCCACATCTTGAATTAAGTGTTAACTGTAACAAAATGTTGTGTAGATGCAGTTTCTTTTTTTTAATTTTCTCCTGAATTTAGCAACTGTTGTAAGAACTTTACTTCCAGTTTGGCTTTGAAAATATCCAAAATAACAGTATGCTCCTCATACACCCAGCAAAAAATTAATTAAAATTCAATCAAAAAATTGTATTTATATCTTACTTTTCTAATAATATGTAGATTAGAGTTGCTGAAATTGAACTAGCTTCTGGAATGGATTGGTATCAAAACTTAGATTGTATTAAATATTTGGGCCTTAAAATATGCAAATTAGGTTGTAAAGACATAAATGTAGTATATGAAATTATTTTTGAGAGAAAAAACTTAGTGGTTGCAGTTAGAGAACATCAATGAAATATTTTAACAAAAGCCTAACAACCCTTACGCTGTTTTAAAAAGAAGTAGTAAAATATTTTATTATATTCTCAGGTACGAAAACTACAAATTACTACAGTAATTTTGTTAAAATAGTTTAAAGGTAAGGTTAGAGGGAAGTTGCTTAAATTGGACCACAAACAGTTACCTAAATTGTGCTGTTTAAATCAAAAGGACTACAGTCTAAAACTAGAGGAATAGCTCAGAAAGTTACAATCTGTTGTAGTCATCATAAATTGGAAGTGGAACAAGCCAAAGCAAAAAACCATACAAGCAGAACTGCATACAATAAAGTAGAATAGTCTTAGTAGTCTAGAATATTCTTATATTTTGTGCTTTCCGCCATTTCCGAAATCACTTTTGAGTACTCCTAACTTGTCCCTCGCGTACCCCCAGGTTGGGACCTCTGATCTAGAAAAAGTCATTCGATATTAATAAAAATTGAATTCAGCTCATATATACTCAACTCTTAATTTCAGCTCTAATTTCTTTTATTTCTAATTAGTAATTTATATACTATACACTATACATAGTGCTAAGCAAATAAATTCTCTTCTTTATTATGCATCACAGAAAAGCCAATGTTAAATAGCTGCAATAAGATATAGATTTTGTTTCATTTTCTGTCTTTTAGAAAATATGTGCAATTTGTAATTTATTTGATGATACATTTTTTTTTTTGTTGTTGTTGTGTACAGTATTTCTCATGAATATAGTTCCTTAAAGTATTTTTTAATAATACGTAATTTTTATTAAACCTATTTAATAATTCATAAAATATGCTAAATTTGTGTATAAAAATATTTGCAGGTATGTAGTTTTTTTCCTGGTAGGGGTTATAAAAGGGATGAAAAATTATTGAAAATGTGTCACGTAACGGGGATGTGCGCAGCTTTGTCAGTTCCACCAAGGGCGCAGGATCACCTCAGTACGGCCCTGACTAAAACCACAACTTTGTGTTGGGGAGATTTTACAGCTTAATCAATCTCTGTCATCCTTGGATATGAGATAGGTTTCAGATGTGTATCCTTACACGGAATAGGAGGGGCTTTGCAAAGTGGGGGGAATTGGAGATTAATTTTTAGATTCTTTTGGCAAAATACACCTTTTATGCGTTTATAAAAAAAAATTAAGATATACATCGGAAAGAAGACATCAAAACGAAGGTTTCTATTAAGTTACTTTTATTTTACCTATGCTAGAAAATTTCCTAAAATCCAAAATTGAAGTTTAGCGAGTTTTGAAAAATATTTAAAAATATTTTAAGCTGTGAGAAAAAATAGTCCCTATGTCAAAACATGCATTTTTATTTCTTCTATCAAATGCAATTGATTGCATCCAAAGAAAAAAAAGGCGATAGAAAGCGAGAAAAGGTGTAAGTATTAATCTCCATAGGATAACATTACGTTCTGAAATTGTAGGTGGCGTGTACACGGCAGCCTTAAAACATTCATCGCTACGGACTAGATATCTCGTCCTTCAGGAATCTTCGCTGTGTACTAGAATTTGACTCGCATAACAAATTTATTAAGTTAAACATGCATGTTAATAGATGTCCGCAGAATACGTTCACCTATTTCTTTTTTGATTTATTAATTGTCTAGAGCGAGCACGGTTACTTTTTGTCTTTCCTGGAGCTTGCATCTAATTCATAACTCAATTCATTCTCATCTTTAACACATCCATAGAGATGAATGTGTTAAAGATGTGCCCCCTTTTATAACTGATTACTTGTCAGATACTTCTTAGCAAAGGGTGATCGTAGGAGGCTTTTACGGTGGCTGGAGTCTTAATTGCCAGTGTAGTCATTGATAGTAGTGGTGGACATTTTACTGTATCTGAATCGACTATCAACCAGAAAAGCTTTAAAAAGTTGATTTAATTGTGGTTTGAACTTCCAACTTGTTTGCTGCTTGTGCTTGAAACAGGGCCAGATTTCCCATTAGGGCAACTTAGGGCGCAGCCATGAAGGGCCCATATACAGAAGAAAAGACAATTAAATATTTAAAAACTTTTCCGTATTATTTCGAAAAGGCCATATAAAATGTTTTTGAAATTTACATTCTTTACTAAATATATTGAGCGATACTTTTTTTGGTCTAATGTGAACCTTACCGTCTCTTGCCTTTTGTGTTGAAATCGATTTAATAAGATCTGTCCACTTTAGTGACCCTTCAAGCCATGGACAAAAGTATTTTTGCAGGTGTTAATGTGGTGTTTTTTTCATAAGTAGTGTCATTTTGAATTTAATATGGCTCAAGATGATAAGGATTATATTAAGTGTTTCAACGATAAACTATTGTATATTAAATTGAAAATTAAACATTAACTTTTTTGAGAGGGGGCGTAGAAATGTGTAAATTCGGCCCTGCTTTGAAACATATGTTTTCAAATAAATGTGTTTCAGTTCAAACGGCCTGAGCTTATAGCCTGTCCTACTTTCAGTATTCAGAGATGATAGATGTTGCAAAGTTAATGCAAGAATGTTAATTGGAATACGTTGTTCTAAAGCAGGGGTTCTCAACCTTTTTTCCCTCGCGTACCCCTTGATTAGTCTTTTCATTTTCGCGTACCCCCTGCTGTCATACACGCCACCCAATCATCTGTCTAGGCAAAGAAGTTTTTATCAATAATGTTAAGGGCTTAGGTAATCTTAAGATTTAATAACGCGAATTAATGGCATTTGCAGGACTTATTTTTAATTTTATACTTTATTCCAATTTTAAAATAGTATAAATAAAAACAGTATTGTAATAATTTCAAAAAGGTTAGCTAAAAATTACACTTCGTAATAATCAGTTATTCTAGTGCAAGAAAATTTCAATGCGATCCTTGAGCTTGTTTCATGGAGCTGAGTTTTATAAAATTGGGTTCAAATGAAGAAAGATATAATCTCATGTTTGGAGCTGCGTCAAGCTTATTTTGATATTTATTCTTAATATATGTATAAGACGAGAATGCTCTTTCCACAAGTTTCTGTGTTCGTGAAAGGTATTAAATATTTTATTGCTTTAACACCGAGTTCTTGGTACTCTTCTTTCACTGCTACCCAGAAGTCAATCAAATTTCTTTTTTTTAATTCAGATTCTAATGAAGAATCAGTGGAAAGTTCGATTAATTTTTCTTTTTCAGAAATTGTTAATTTTTCAGTTTTTTGAAAAATCGCTTCGTTGAATGAATTTAAAATCCACATATCTGCACCACTGAGCTTCGGAAAATATGGTCTGAATGACAACTTAAGTCCTTTTAAATGTGTTATTATACTAATTTTTACTTGTTTTGTTAATTTAAGTTCGTTTTCAGATAAAAAGCTGTGAAGTGTCTCAAAAACTTCATACTGGTTTTTTTTCTATACAGGATTCCCAAAAATTCAGTTTCTTAATCATAGACTCGATTTTGTCAGCTACCTTAAAAATAGCTATGGAATGGTTTTGAAATCCTATAAATTAAGTTTATTTATTTCTGAAAAATGTCAGATAAGTAAGCAAGTTGCTGCAACCATTCACTTTCATAAAATTTAGAGCTCAACGTAAAAAGGTGGTCTTCAAAAAACATATAAACTTCACGTCTCAGTTGAAACAATATTGCGAGTACATTTCCTCGTGAAAACCATCTTACTTCTGTGTGCAAAAGTAACGTAGTATATAGGTTGCCCATGTCTCCATACAAAGATTTGAACAATCGGGTGTCAGTTGAAATAGCCGCTAAATGGCGCATTGGTAAAGATGGTTTCATGCTTCCATTTGACAATATCTCTCCACAAACGAGGCAGAGTGGTTTTGGACAATTTTCATCACCCGTGACGGAAAATCCATATTTTAAGTTTTCGTTAGAATATTTTCTTTTCTTCGGAGGCGCACTGATGCAGTGTTTCTCAACCTTTCAGTGTTTGCGACCCGATTTTCAACCAGAATTTTCATCGCGCCCCCCCCCATACAATAATATTGTATTTTTAATTACTAACAATACATTTTTATTTAATATTGAAAAGTTAATTATTATCTTTGTGCAGTACTGATACAATCCTATTTATAAGTGTATTATATCGGTGTAAATGTGTATTTTGTTTTTTATTATGTCAGAATGTATTTTTTTAATAATATTTTCTCTTCAATATGCTCGCGTCCCCATTTAGTGTTATCACGCCCACCTAGGGGGGCGCCCTCCACAGGTTGAGAATAGATGCACTAATGTTTTGAGTTTTTCTTATACAATCAATTTTATTTCTTACCTGAGCAGGCCACTCAGTCGGCCTTTGCATTTCATGATTATCATCTTGCTGATCCACGGTTATCTCCATAGCTGCCAAATCGGTGGTTCGAATTTCAGCTCTAGATGCCGATCTCTTAAGAGTTCCAGTTTTCAACCACTTCTCCATTTTGAGAAATCAAACAATATCGAATTGAAGTCACTCTAAAGATAATCACTTCAAATTGAGCACGCATAGCCTACAAACACCAGTTTTGTGCCACAAAACAAACCAAACCAATCAAATTGAGCACCTATGAAGACACAAAGCTTGATTTATATGAACAGTCGTTATTCATTATGCATCCCAATCGAGCAATTAATGACGTTTAATAAAAACGTCAAAACAAGAATCTTTGAGAGGATTCTCGATAAGCCTAAACTAGAAGAATAAAAATAAAAAGAATACCACACTGGCTCCTAGTGAGGCTACAGTTTTTGCGAACACTGATGATTCATGCATAATCGGGGCTGGTGAAGACAAAATATCAATCATTTACCAGGTTTTTTTTGCTTTCCTTTTTCTTATTGTGAGCGTAGGTTTTAGACTAGCACAACTTTCACTTTGACAAAATACTGTAAGCTTTTTAATCCTTTATATTTTCTTGTGCCCGCCATTACTGACTTTGATTTCGCGTACCCGCAACTGGTCCTTCGCGTACCCCTAGGGGTACGCGTACCACAGGTTGACAACCTCTGTTCTAAAGCATCCCATGCAAGAGATGTAATCGCACGACAATGGTTTAATATGCTATTTGTCTTTTAACCCTAGCTAATGACTTTTGAGCTGTCCTAAAAGCATCCCAAAAGAATTATTTTCCTCTGTGAAATGATAAAAATGTGTAAATTACTGTTCTGTATTTTTTATTCTGTGTAGAATCAAGTTTACAGTTACTTATTGACACATTAAAAAATTGTACCTTCAGTGCCAGTAACTTAACTGATATACTTTCAGAAAAGTAACATTTTAATCTTACAAATTGACTGCATGCGACGAAAGACTCTGTGTATCAAACTTATGAAAAATGATTGAATTATTAATTTCTTCTTATTAAGTTCACACAGTGAAAAGTATTTTAGATTTTTTGTTTCATGTGACACCCGGATTTTATCTGTACTACATTTTATAATATCTTTATGCTTTTTTCCACATTAACATGTACTCTATTCTGTTTTTACAGTCTTCCAACGATGGGCATTGTTACCTATTTCTCAAAAAAGACAAAGAACCGCCTGAATTACCATGTTTAATAATCATATATTCATCCGGTGGAGCTACAATGTACGCTCTTGTGATGGCCATTTATCATGGTTATGGAACCATTGTTGCTTCAAGGGAAAGTCATATTGGGTAGTTCTCGTTGCTTTTTATTTTTTCTAGATGTAAAAAAAAGAAAATTCTAATACCTGTATGTCGAAGCTAAACAATTGTAGGTAACAATTTTCACATTTTACAAGAAAGCCAAAAGAAGCATTTTATTTTTTGCGAACGGTTATTATTCATTTTTTTTCTACCTATAGCTACGACACTTCACGAATATGCGGTCGGAATAATACAAATACATCGAAATCAGCAAAATTGGACTTACGATACTTTATCTCTAAAGTACAGACATAAGATTTGAAATAAGCTTCCTTTAAATATTTCCATGGCGAAATAAATATTTATGCAGATTAACATTTTGATTTTTCTTTTGCCTTTAATGATTATGTAAATTTTGAAAAGAGAAAATTAGAAGGACGTGAGTTATTAGTGTCTCAAAAATTGTGTACTCGTTTGAATGCGAATTCTAAGTTAGCGTTTCTTAAAATATGAGTTCTGACTTCAATCTTTTGAATCTGCATGGATGTATGGCCTCTGATGAAGTCATCCACCACATTCTTACTTCTTATCCTTTGTCTGCTATTATTTTTAACTCTTCCACAATTATAATTCCCTTTATTGGTATTTTTATCTATTTTGGTTCTGACTTCAAATAGAATTGTATTATAGGATTTAGGATGCCGTGAAGGGTTTGACAAGCCTTAGCAAACTTACAAAATAATGTTTAGCAACTGATTCCGAAACCCTCCGCGCTTTTGCGCATGCGCCGGGCGGAGTTATTTTTATCAAAATAGGGAAAACTGAAGAATGGAAGGGGAGATGTTTACATTTTACTGAGCGTGATCTAACAAAGAACTCCGGAAATGCGCTCATATGACTCATTGCCTGACACCCCTTTCCGGTGTAAAATCGTCCGAAAGTGCTAGTCTCGGAATCCGTTGCTAAACTATATGTATCACTCGTTGATAAATCATGGAAGCAGTTTTCATTATTTTAGCATTTATTTTAAAATAAAATTACATCAAGGATAAATAATATTACAAAATACCAACAGATAATAATACAGGATGGCCATAAAAAAACTTTCCCAGTTTGGAGGCATCTGCAGGTAAAACTAATGAACGAAATGAAACCTAATTTCATATACAGAATGTGGAAGACATGGGGAGATGATTTCCGTAAAAAAAAATTAGTACCAAAAGTCACCGATAGGAGAGATTTTGGCGCTACTGTCACATACGCACTATAAAATTTGCACAATCGAGGGAGGTTATGCAAATTTCATAGTGCATACGTGATTGTGGAGCTGTTGGAAACGGGAAAAAGTCATTAATTACAATGAACATACGGAAAACGGATTACATAAAGTTTCATTAATGTTCGAATAATAAAAAATGCACATTCAGAAATACTTGGCAACAATATGAAACTCACGGAAAATCTTTTTATTAATCAACAGTAGGGTCCCCAGAACCACATGCAATATTTTCAATGTACTGACCTTCCCTGTGTACAAGATATTGCATCCGGTGTATGACTCTACTGCTGCGGGTAAACTGTCACCTTGAACGTTTGAAACAGCTAGTCTTATGTTCTCTTTCAAGAAATTCAGGTTTGTAGCACCAACATTATACACGTGGATTTATGGTACCCCACAACTCGATTGTGCAAATTTCATAGTGCGTACGTGACGGTAGCATCGCAATCTCCCCATCAGCAACTTTTGGTACTAATTTTTTTTTTCCGGAAATCATCTCCCCATGTCTTTCACGGTCTGTATATGAAATTTGGTTTCATTCCGTTCATTAGTTTTAGCTGCATGTGCCTCCAAACAGGAAAAGTTATTTTATTGCCACACTGGATTACCAAGTAGGCAACTGCCTATGGGCCCTGCAACTTTAGAAGGTTTAAGTATTGTATGTTTTAAGTATTGTATACTAAAGAATAGATAAAACATTTCTTTCGCAAAACAACAACAACAAAAACCCAGTTTTATTTCATCATTAGAAATAATTGCTTGGATTTTATTTTCATTAGACTTTAAAAGTCCTCATTTATATTACAGTTTGCTTACAATTTTAACATGATTCTAAGACCACTTTTAACATTTGCTTGTATTCCATTTACATAAAGAAATTACTATCTTTCTATGTTTAAAAAGTAAACATGCTCCTTCTATCTAGAATGTTCTTTTTGTTTCATTAAATTTCTACTCGTTTAGTAGTAAATAGTCTCAATTGTAATAATATATGTGAATATGAAAGATAGTAATATAAATTTTTAATAATATATATTACTATTTTGAAAAGTTGGAAGAAATTATTTTCTTTTATTTGTAGGAGAACAATGTGGGTTATGCCATGGCTGCTTATTAATTCTTTTGCAGTGGTCGTGATATTTATTTGTGCCTGTATATACTCTATTGGCTTTCATATAAGTTGCTCAATAGATAAGGATTTTTCGCTTACTGGGTATGTATTAGTGATTCAAAGTTCAAATGATGCAAATTTTACTCAAGTATTATTTTCACTTCAGCATTATTCAGTCTTTGTTGTTCCTTATAGAAGTGCTTTGGTTTTGTAACTAATTTTTTAAAGTATTAATTTACCAGCTGTGAGTAATGGTGCTTTAATGCTTTCCAAAACAATATAAATACTGTAATGAAATACCTTCTAAAATTTGAGATTAAGTTTACAGTGAAGAAAAACAATATTAAATGTTTTAATAAAAAATATTATTACCCTGATGGGGTATAAATTTAGCCTAATGCCTATTTAAATACTTTAAAGAATGGAATATTTTCTTCACCAATACAATGCACAATGCTTCTTCATAAATAAGAGATATTTTAGAAAATGCATCCCCTAGTCACCAAAGACATTCATAAATGAAACTTGTTTTTATATTTTATGTGTTGACAATAATAAGATAGAACTACTTTAAGAACCATGGAATATGGGGGATTTTTCTAAGTAAATAGGTATTGAGAAGGGATAGAATTTTCAATTTCCTCATCAGTTTTTAAAGATGAAGCAGTTGTAGAATTTTAAGAGTTTATCAAATTTTGTTGATAAATTCGCCAGTTTCATATTTTAAACTTTTTATTTAATAATTCATATTTTTAAAATAAATTCAATTGTTTTCTAGATTATATGACTTTCTATAATAACTTCTCTGTAATGGATTTAATATATGCACATTGTATATAATAACAATTAAATATGGCATTTGTTTTAAAAATCATTATTGTATGATCATTTTATGATGATAAACTTTGATTGATATGATAATAAACTTTATAAAAAATGTGTTAATATGTTATGTGTATCCTGTTATAAAAGATTATTTTTGTTTATTTTTTTAGCTGTGACCAATTTCCAGATTATAAGACAAAATTTGTTTCTGAAGTAAGTGACTTTAATATATTTGTAATATGTACAGATTATTATTAGATTCATGGCAACAAATAAACTTTAAGTATGAATAAAAATTGTTACATTCCTTCAAAAATAATCACAGTCTAGATTTTCTACTTTTTTTCCAAATGTATAAAAGTTGCAAAATGCTGTAAAAATAGTTTATATTGGGGAGTTGCTTTAGTATTCTCAAGCTTGAAATATCAGGAAGACCGACTCCCAGAAAGATTCTTTCTGTTACAATAACAAATCATAACTGCATAGATTTCTAAAGATATTGCAAGAATGAGAGTGAAGAAATGAGATTTAGGATTCCTCTGCTATTGTACTTAATCATGTGGTTGACACAGTAAAGTGAGAATTAAGCTGGTGACAATGGTTCTTGTGTTCCTGTATTCTGTGTGATTATGACTATAAACTCTTGAGTGGAGAAAAATTCAGAGTGAGACCTCCTAGCCTTTGATTATTATTCTCATTAATAGCTCTTCACCTTACAGTGTTCTTTAGCTCCCATATAAAAAGTGCAAATTATGTCTTCTCATCATACTTAAAAAGGTCATGACATTTTTTTTCAAATAAATTAGTTTGCTTTTCTTAAATATACTTGCTGCTAAACTACTTCTCTATTACTTCATTTATAAACCTTGTATAATCGTTGTTAATGGTATAAAGAATTGTAATTTTATTTTTAATATTAAAATTGTATTCTCTGTCATTTTATCTATTAAGCCAAATATGTTAATAATTCATTTAAGAAATGTAGAATTCTATTTTAAAAAAAGACACTGAACTGAAATGGCAAGATTTTCTATTAGAGTACAAAAGAAAACTTTTTAGAGGTATCAGTGTTTTTATTAGTAACCAATACAAATACGAAAGTACGAAGCAAATTTTTAAGCCTTTCAGATTTGTAGATACAATTTCAGATTCAAAAATAGTTTCAAAATGATGACTTTCATTGAATTTACAAAAGATGTTATAGATATTTTCAAAGCATAACATCTTAAAAAAATTAATTTACCGAAGATGAGAGTAATTAAATATTCCAGGAAGGGAAAAACACAATAATTATCATTCTTAAATTTAAAAAATTACCTGTCGTTTTAGTGTTCATTTGCCTAAAATTGTCTTAACTTTTTTTTTATTATATGGATTACCTTATAGCTTTGTGGCCTTGCACCTTGACCCTTATACCTTATGCTGTAGTGAAATCTGCTATATAAGTTAATGAGGAAAATTCTTAAAACTTTAGATATTTTATTCCTACTACATAATTACTTTTCAAACCGTGTAAGAACGTAATTTAGCTGATGATTTTTTATACATGGAGGAAGTGCCTTTTATTTTTTTTACTATGAACTGCAGTTTTTATTTAAAATTTATCTCACTATTCCAACAGTTTGCTACTTTACTCCTTTTTTTAATTTACATAAATTGCTTGATGAATGAATTCCTTTTAGTTAATTTACAAATATCATATATTGATTTGCATTCCTTCATTTTTATTTTCTTTAATCAGGTAACTGGTTGGATAAATGTCATTTTATGGAGTTGTTTAGTGGGTATTGAAGGCGTCCGGTTATCAAGGAATCGTCGTGCCAGATCGCGTGAAGTTTATGTTGATCCAAGTGCATCAGATGTCGTAAGCATAGGAAATATAGTGCCAACAGCATAAAATGGTTTATTTCATTTCTTAACAAATCATTACTATATTCTTATTTTAATATGTTAACTTGTAAACTAGTCAAAAATATTTTTAAACAATTTTTATTTCTCTTATGACTGATTATTATACTGCAAGTGAGTTAAATAAAAAAATATATATTTGTATATTTCCTGTAAATTGCTAATTATTTAATTTGTTAAAATATGGAATCAAACTGATGTTGAAGTTAGATTTATAGTGTTGAAATATAAGCATTTATACAAGAAATATTTTCAGAGTAAATTCATCATTTAGAATAAAATATCAGTGATTGACAGAAAATATTGTAGATCAATTTTATTGTATGTAATATAATTAAATGAATAACAACTGTTTCTCATAATAAATGATGAGCAATTTTCAAGCTTTTTTTGTTTTTTAAAATCCTAGATATGGCTGATGTATAATATCAGAAATACATTAGAGACAGGAAATGTGAATGTTAGTTAATGAACTTCTGCTCTTAGTTGACATAGTTTTCTGTGATATTCGCCGTAGCTTTTTTAAAGCTGAATTTCTTCCTGTTATATGTATTTGTATTAAAAACAAGGTGAAAATGCTTGTTTATAAAGAACTTTTTTAATCACATTGCTTGTTATATAAAGAGCTTTGCCTTTACCTTTTGTATTTTTTTATTACTTGATTATACTACAGGAAAATTCAAATAGGTAATATAGTTATATAACTTGTAGATGAATCACAAAAATATGAAATTTTTGTTTATTGTTGTACCATGTGCTCTTGATAAAGAAATCTGCAATGTTCAGGGAGCATGCATAATTTTACAGTTTACATGTTGTATTGAAATAAAAAAAAAGTTAAATTAATAAAAGCATATTTCTACAGACAATGTTTTAGTTATTGGTTAATTAATGGTACTTTTATATACGTATTGACTTTTAAGGAAAATATTTTTCTCTAATTCTTTGAGAATACAGTAATTTAACTTCTTGATGAAATGTATAACATTTCACCGGTGTATGTTTAATAATTTGAAATGCTTAAAACTCTTTTCAAGTGCTCTTAAGTATACCAAAGATCATTTGTGTTTCTTTTGCTAATAAAAGCTTATACTCTTGTAGTGTGTGTTTTCATCTTCCGTCTGTATACTCATACATTATTCACAATGAGAAAATATGCAGACTCTTAGAAGTTTTTTTTTTACACTTTTTTTAAACTTTACTTATTTTATGTATGTAAAGATGGAATATTATAATCAATAATTTTGCTCACTTCCTGATGTGCTGGAGTTTTGAAATTTTGTACACTTATGTATTCTTGATGAGAATACATTATTTTAATATTTTCAAAACTTAATTACCATTTAATTGATTAATTTAATTAAATTTTGATTCTGCACTAGTGCGTCCTAGTAGTGAATTTCAAAAAAAACTTATTTCAAAATTCCATAATATTTATAATAATAAATTGTAAATTAATGACTAAAAAGTAGAAAATAATTAATATGAAAGTTATTTCTACTTATTAACACACTAATAAAAGTGTGTTTTAAAAACTGTTTCTATTAAATTTATTATTATTATCTTTTTTTTATTGATTGTTGCTTGTAGACTGCCCTCTTACATCAGAAAAATGACTAAAAGATCTTGTTAGAAATTGCCTGTCGAATCCATCTTTCATCAAAAATAATGAAGCACCAGAAATTGAATGCTTCAGAAATAAAACTTTAAATAAATATATTTTTTAAAAATAATTTTTCCCATACATGATATATATGTGATATATTTTAACTTTCTTAAATCATTTTTAATGACACCTCATTTTAATTATTTCTGCTTCCATCGTAATAAGCGCACTACGACTTTCATTTCGAGTCGCGAGTCTTTTCCGAGGAAATTTCCTTCTCTGGGTACTTAAACTTTCTGCGCATTTCTATCTTCTCTTTTGGATTCAAGCATGTAAGCTTACGTGCTTCTATAACCTCTTTTATTCTGTTCATGGGTAATAGCAAATTATGATTCTTTTACGTACTGAAAAGTAGCCTAAATTATCCTCAATGTTGGAATAAAGAAGATTAGGCACAATATTGTCTCTTCCCTAACCAAAATGGATAACACTTCACCTGTAAAGCCTGATCTTACATATATATATGTATATATATATTGGTAAAATAATACTTAGATTTTTAAGTCTCCAGTCATTTCATTCATCATGAAGCATCTCTTACAATGAAGTTACAGTATTCATAAGCCAAGGTTAAAATTCTGTAAACCAACATTCCAGCCATGAAAGAAATGAAATGGATCCCTCCATTTACTCCTTTGCATACATTCATTGCGATTCTTTAACATTTGAATGGGGTATGGAGTACAAACACCAGACAGCAATTACTAGTATCAGTACTGTAGCACCCACCCGGTTTAGACATGGCTGTAGGGGTTCTTAGGCAATGCAAGTTTTATGGCCTGGGCCTTTCCCCCTCTACAACTGCCAAAACCAGATATTTTTTTATTGATTTTGATTTAATATCTATATAAGCATTATATATATTATAAGCATATATATTTTTAGCTAACAAATACTTTGACAAGCTGGAATAGCAAAACATTTAAACTGTGTGTCACCTTCTATCGAGTTGATTTCAATATATTGTGTATAAAAAAAATTTCAAATTTAATTTTAAAGGTTATTTTAAAGAATGTAAACACTCTAATACAAAGTTTGCATGGGATGTTGACTCATGAATCAGTCAGACACCTACACAAAAAGAAAAAAAAAGTGGACCACACTAGTCTACAAGCAAATTAGAAAATATGAAAAAAAAAAATCCTAAGAAATAACGTTCTGAAATTTAAACGATACTTGCTTTTTATTTGAATAAGTTCAAATTCATTGACCTCATAAATGAAATGAAAACTTAAATTTACCCTGAAAATGTCGCAGAAATAATAATAATAAAAAAAAAAAAATTGAGGCTTCGGGAGCCCCTCTACCCCGCAAAGTTGTGGAGTCCTTAGGCAGCTGCCGATTTGATAATCCGGCCTTGGGCATAGAGCTGAGTATTGCATCCAAACAGGCTAGGCTTCCGAACAAACTGAGTATTCAATTCTGCGGTTTGTGATTTTTAAAAAATCATGTTTTTTGGAATTGCATGTTGAATCTTTATTTAAAATATGTATATATATTGAAACATCAGAATTAGAATGGCAATAGATATTGACCCTTTTCACTCGGGCGAACTAGCAACTGGAGATGTTTCTTGGTGAATTTCTTACCTCTAACTTAAAACGTTTACACATACAAATTAATGTATAAAACTAATTTATTTTAACATTTTATCTATCTTTACATGTCTAAGAAAATTTCTTAAATATTAATCCTTTTGCCACGACTGTCAAGTTCGATCTGATCTCTGAAGGTTGACCGTCGAGAGCTAAGCCTGGGTCTTTTCAGACCAGACTAAAATTCGATATCTCCAGCGCAACACACACACACACAAAAGTCACTCGTCTATAGAGGAGAAACATTTAAGAGCTGTTCAAACGCCGGGTCACAAAAGACCCAGGCTTGGCCGGGCGAGGGTTAACGCCGAAAACGCATTCCGGTCCGCGATATTAATTTGAGATAAGAAAATCTTATCTCCATTTGAAGAGATGATATTCTGCACTTCATAAGATTGTGTCCAAAGGAACCCATTTGAAAGAAATTAAACATAAATAGTAATTGCCGCGCATCGAGTTTCCGCGTCAAACCAAGTGATGAGCGAGAGTCACCTCTCGAGTGCAAAGGGTTAAAACGTAAGACTGCTACTTTAAAATTAGAATGGTTTATTACATGTATATGAGATAACGACATTGAGGAATTCAGGATTTCCTCCAATTTCTTTATGGAAGTTTCTTTAAGAAAGTGCCTCCATTGTTCACAGTTTCAAGATTTTCCTGTTATCAATCAGTTGTTAAAATTCTATTTATCAGTGGTGTCGCGACAGGAAAGGCAAAGGTGTAAAGATACCCCAGCCATCACACGTAGAGGGCAACTCAAAGACAAAATGTTAATGTATTTATTGTACCTTTTAAAACTAAATATGACGAGGAGGCGAATAAAAGGCTTTGCTCCTTTCACCCTTGCTACTCCACTAGCTAGCAGCAGCCTTTGATAGTTCAATAACTTTTCTTCTCGTGGAAAATTCTATGAATATCCGCCTGCAAGTATTAGATAAAGTTATTTAGGAAAGATATTTGAATTTAATGATCTTTCTGTTTTTCCTTGCATTAAATCTATTAATCAGTAAGCAACTGAGGTAGTGAATGCTTTTTTTCTCAATCGGCATATGTTTCCACGTAAGATTACAACTTTTCATGCAATTGTTCCACATATTTTTTGGTGTTTAGTACCATAATCGTTTGTCTACTAAAAGCATTAATTATGAATCTGACGTGCCAACACAAGAGATTTGGTAGATATTTAAAACAGCAATATGTACTATCTGCTCATCAACAAAGAAATATCTTATTTTTTGAATCTATAAGTAAAAAGTCGATTGTGATGAATACGAGAGTTATGTTTGCATGAAGCAGAATCGATGTTTTCAATGAGCAGCAAAAGTAGTTTTGCCGATTTCACAGAATCAATAAGTTTTTTTTTTCTTTCGATAAATAAAGTACCTATTTCAACTAAAAGTCAGTAAATATTTCGCAAAAACACCGGTTTGAGGGGAAAAAATCACTTTCTTTTTTAACGCTACAATCATATTTATCCAAATGTTGTAGATATGCAGAATAAAATGTTGCATTCGATATTGTTCAAAATCTGCTGATTGAGTTGACAAAATTGCTGACTTAGAAAAAATTTGGTGTGTGGTGGTATCCTCACCCTTCGCTACGCCCGGGGTTATAATATATATATATATATATTTGTCGTTCTCGTCATATTTGGCTTTAAAAAGTGATATTATGTCTTCGGGCCGCTCTCCAAGGTTGGCGACCGGCAGTGGTGTAATCGCAAGATAAGTAGTGCCAGGACGCTCTAAAAGTAGTACCGGAACGTTCTAACCTATGTGACAAAAACCTCTCTGTTTTAAGGACGTTTTCACAATTTTGGGTTATTTATTCCTCATAAAAACAGTGCCAGAACGACGTTCAGGCTCTATAAGCCCCTTGATCCCTCTTCCCTACAGGCCGGCCTTAGCAAATACGGGCCCAACTGGAAACAATTTTTGATAGCCCCGATTCCCAGCCAACTTGTATCTAAGCCGGTAGGTCATTAGCGTTTAAAATAAACTTAATTTAAAAAATTTAATTTAAATTAATTAATTTAATTAAAATTAATTTTTAAACACATTTTTGAGTAATACTAAAAAGAATATTTTTTTATTTTAATTATTATCTACTTTTAATCATATTATACATATTATAGAATTATTTTTAGAATGGAACACTTCTATTACACTGCTCTGCATGAAAATCGGCCCCGACACCATTCCTGCATATTCTTATGTAAAATGACCTCGTCCGAATATGACCCCATTTTGACCCATCACCACGTTTTCGGACGCCTCCCCCCTATTTTTATTACTGTTCGGTAATTTTAGGCCATGAATTTGATTTGAGGGGGGGAGGATTATTTTAACCGTTAAATGTCTTCTGAGGGGCTACAGAGGTGAAAAGTTCTAAAATATGAACATTTGTAGCTAGGGGGGGGGAGATTTTCCCCCTTACATTTAAAAAAATCAATAAAAATTATCCATACGACGTATTATTAAATGTACCTTATTATAAATTACATTTATTATATTTTATATTATATTATCTATTATTATAATAGATAATATATATTATATATTTATATATATTTTAAATTTAAGTGTTAAAAATCCTTTCCCCGAATTAAATTCATGATCATAAAATTACCGAACAGTGATAAAAATAGGGGTGGTCCAGAGAAAACGGTGGGTGATGGGGAAAAATGGGGTCATATTTGGATTCAGGAGGTCATTTTACATAAGAATCAGAGGAATGGTATCAGGGCTCGATTTTTTTTTTGCAGAGCAGTGTTATTATGGGATACTTTTAATCTTATACTATATTATTACATGTTATGGAATCTAAAATCATTTCCTCGAATTCATAACCAGTGGCACCCCTCATATGGAATAACAAATTTTAATTAAATTAATAGATCATTTCATAATGAAAATATTACAAAAAATAGCTGGTTTGTTCAGATTATCAAATAAAAATAAATAAAAGGACGCAATTTTTTTGCAGTACTAAGTTATATTTTACAAATAAGCTCAGCAGAGATTATATTAAAATAATTATATTAAGATATGAATCAATGGAAGGAAAACAACGAAATTTTAAAGTATTTATTTGTACCCAAAAAACTGGTTGAAATAAAATTTAAAAATTATATCGTCGTTTTTATGATTTCAAGGAGTTTTCAACTTTGAAGAAAGTCGAACAACGCGTTTGGTTGACTGGATAACAAACGAATTTACAGACAAACGCAATGTTGAAAGGTCAAGTTAAAACAGAGAGTTCGCTTGGTTCAGTCAATAAAAGTACATTTATGAGTATGTGACTGTCTTTGCGTTCCAAAGACAGACCGCTGAGCCTAGACTTACCACATTTGGTACAAATACTACTATGAAGAGTGTGCATCAGAGAGCTTTTAAAGCGACGCTTTACACGTCTGATTCTTTCAAATTTAATGTGCAAGTTTATTTGTCACAATTCTTCTCCTAAATTTAAAAAAATCCTTTAAAAAATTTATGCTTAATTTTCAACAATAGTTTGCATGTGTAATGAAAGTCGAATCAATTTCATTGATTCATCAAATCTTTAAATCTAATGTTTCTCTTGCATTAAAAAACGAGATATAAAATTTATTTTGTTTTGATTATAGTAATCTAACACCTTCATTTGATATAATAAATACAGTCCATTTCCTTGCTCTGCTAGTTTCTTAAAAATTTAATTTCTTGTTACTTCAACTAAATTCACTTTTTGGATAGATTTACTTTATTATTTTGATAAATTTAAATTTTAGTATGAACTTAAACCTGTTTTTTCACTTAAGGCAGGATAATCCTCTCTGGAAATTATGACATTTGTTTATTTCTTATAATTAGGTTAAACAGTCACGTTATACATTAGTTATATAATGTGCAAATTGTAATTTCAATCTGAACAAAACCATCTCTTGCATGATCAAAAAGAAAATTAATCTTCATTCAATTTTATGATTTTAAAGAGCCAACCTAATACTTTTGACAATTGAATGTAAGATCTAAATCATTAATTTGATAAGATGCAAAACACACTGCCTCAAAATTTAGTTTCAAGTATTGATACATTTCCTGTTTACTGTTTTTCTTTCCTTCAAGTAAGTTGAGCATAATTAATATACAGTTAATAAATGGGAATCATTCGGTCGCGAAATACAGCTAGTGTAGCCTTCTTGGTACGCCATAATCTTATTTCTGTTAGGGATAACAGTAGCATCAAGAAAGGGTCTTGTTCGTTTAAATACTGTTACAGTCATGGAAAGTCGCTTCCAGCAATGCAAGTTTTATGGTTGGGAAGAAGTTTTACAAGGTGAAGCATGGGTGACCTCAGCAGCACTCTTATGGTCACGCATGACCTTGGCGACCATTTGGCGACTTGGCGACAAATAGATGATTCAAATGCAACCCTTCTCGATATTTCTAGTAGGGGCCGAGATCTAAGTTTTTCCTGAAAATTCTTCGACTGGTTACTTCGCTTTGAAGCGTGGAATGTCTCGCTGGAGTTCTATCCGCTGTGTAGCTAATCAGCTGGTGAGTTGAGCTTTTATTAGTCATTTAGTTATTTGCTGACTGTTTGTGTTGTTAAATATCAAAGTGCTGAACTGTCATTACCTGTGAATTGTTGTCTATTTACATTGGTAATCTGTGCAAGGACTATTGTTCCTTACCTGTGCTACGTGTTTTCCTGCATATTTGTAATAAACCTCATTCTCCATTATCCTGCAGTTGGACTGTTTACACCATACACCCACAGTAAGACTTTAGTCAACACTGGAATGTCAGAAGTGGATATTTGTGTATGAGGAAAACGAGATCTCAGACAAAGATGGCTGAGAACGCTGATCTACTTGCTCTGCTAGCGAGATGAAGAAATCTATGGAGAAAGGACAAGAAGAAATGAAGGATGAATGGAGAAAGGACAAGATGAAATGAAGGATAGAATGGAGAAAGGACAAGAAAAATGAAGGATAGAATGGAGAAAGGACAAGAAGAAATGAAGGATAGAAGTGGGAGAAAGGACAAGAGAAATAGGATAGAATGGAGAAAGGACAAGAGAAATGAGGAAAGGACAAGAAGAAATGAAGAATCAGATCCAATCACACGTCGAAAGTAAGTCGGAGAAATTAAGATCATGTCAACAGTTGCATAGAAAATAGAAGAAAGATGTCCAAAGCAGTAAAGAGTGAGAGGTAAAGGTGAGGTTGAAAGGAAGATCGAGGAAGTGAAGACAAAAGTACAAGGCAAGATAGAGGAAGTGGAAGAACAAGTACAAGGCAAGATAGAGGAAGTGGAAGACAAAGTACAAGGAAAGATAGAGGAAGTCAAGAAAAGTTCAAGTGAAGATCGGCGACCTAGAGAAGAGGCTTAGTGAACTCGAGGACAGACCAATCAATTTCCAGGCAAAATCCAGATCTCACGTATTCCAGACCAACGGCCAAATCCTGACATTCGACGGACAAACGTCTTGAACTGTTTTCAAAACTCAGTTTGACGTTGTGAGCCTGCGAACGGATGGAATAATCGTGTGAAAGCCAGTCAACTTGTGGCCTCTCTCGAGGATCAGCGGCAGGATTCTTCTAGAATACCTTCTGATAAGCTGACGACCTTGACCATCGAGAACGCTCTAGAAGCCTGATTCGGAGACAGTCACCTTCAGTTTTATAGGACTGATGAAAGACGAGACGGCAGAAGCCAGGAAAGCCTTCAGGTATTAGCCATAGATGTGGAGCGACTAATGAGCCTGGCCTTCGCCGAGTACCCTCAGGATGTCCGAGGACAGCCTAGCAGCCCATACTTTTCGACGCTATCAGAGATGAAGATACTCAGCACGCAACAAGGTTGATGGATGCCAAGACTTGAAATCAGCCTTGGCATATAGCATGAAGTATGAGGCTGCGAAAACTGTTTCCAAACATCCTGAAATGTAAGATCGATAGAGGTAGAAGATGGTACTGGGAAAGAAAAGATGAAAAATTCGACTGTTTATTGAAAACTTTGGAAAATTATTAAACAGTCATGTTTCTGGGAAGAAGAACACTCCTCGACGAAATCCGAACGTGACTTGCTGGAGTAAACAAAAGGGCACTCTACAGAGGGGTGCCAGACGATTTCCTTAAGGAAAACTAATGTATGGCCGTCTTACGCGGCGAGGGCTGCCTTTTCTCAATAAAGCCCCTGAGGAAGGACTGAAAGTTTCGCGCTTTGGAGGAAGAAATGGACTCTACTTGGAAGGATCTATTTCAGTATCCCTTGTTTGATGTTGGTAGACACCGGTGCCAATGTCACTCTGTAAGAACAGACTTGGCCCAGAAAATGAAGGAGAATTTTATTTACACGGCTCCTAACATTTCTTTAAAGATCCATACTGGTGAAAAGGCGGAGATATACGGAAACTGGTGCGCAATTGAATGCGGATCTAGAAAATTCCAACACAAAATCTACGATGTGACATCACCGATCCCTGTATTCTCGGCCTGGATTTTTCTACAAAATTTAACTCATAGTGGACCTGGAGAAGAACGAGATTCGGACAGGAGGAGAGGAATTTTGTTTCCAGCCGTGGAGGATTCAAAGTTATGCTCTGTATTGGCTAAAGAGAAAACTATATACCAGCAAGATCGGAATTCTTGCAGGGAGTTCCAGAGCTTCTGGAAATTCAGATACGCCTAACGGACTTCCCATAGCCAAGTTTCCCAGAAGGTGTCCTTGTGGCGAGCTACACTCGTTGATTTTAAAAAAGAAGCCATCCCCGTTCAGTTCTGAATTTGGACCATAAACCCAAGACCATCGACAAAAGGAGCTGTTATTGCGGGACGTGTGAGCCAGTGGTGATAGATATCGTTGCTCGTCCTCAAGAATTTTCCGAATCACTACGCCTCCCGTCAATCTTGGAGAATCTTGAAGGGCTTAATGAAGAACAACGAACAGCAGTGAAGGAATTGCTACAAGAATTTCTTAGAACTTGTTTTCTACTAGTGACTCTGATGTCGGCCGCTGCAATATGACTCAGCATAGAATTAATACAGGTAATCATCCACCAATCAAGCAATATCCAAGACGTTTGCCTTTGAAAGAAAGAGGAAGCAGTGCTTAGTTAAAGAGATGGTGGATAACGGAATAATAGAGAGAATCGTCAGGACCTTGGCTTCGCCTATTGTGCTTGTTAAGAAGAAAGACGAGTCGACACGTTTCTGTGTTGACTACAGGAAGTTAAACGAGATTACGGTAAAGGATAGTTATCTCACTACGGATAGACTTGACCCCTGGATACTTTGAACGGAAGCCAATGGTTCTCGACATTAGACTTGAAAAGTGGATACTGGCAAGTCAAGATCCAACCTGAAGATAAAGAAAAGACAGCCTTCACCACCGGACAAGGACTCTGGCAATTTAAGGTAATGCCTTTGGACTTTGTAACGCCCCTGCCACATTCGAACGATTAATGGAGACAGTATTGCGTGGACTTAGTCTGAAGCCTGCTTAGTTTATCTTGATGACATTATAGTAGGACGAACATTTCAAGAACATCTTAATAATATTCGTAAAGTATTCAGAGACTGCGGAAAGCTAACCTCAAGCTAAATCCAAAAAATGCAGATTCTTCCGAAAGGAAGTTTCTTATCTTGGACACATAATTTCTGCAGACGGAGTTAAAACCGCCCAGAAAAGGCTGAGCAGTAGTTGATTGGCCTCGTCCGGAGACAGTAGGCTTGGGTTGATACACGTCTTTGCCGTATCAGATACATGTGGATACTGATACTCGTTTGACCTCGATACATTTACTTGATACTTTTGTATCTGATACAGTATAACCGATCCATTCCCTTTGAAACGGAACTTCGCCAATCGGGTACCGATACATTTACTCGATGCTTTTGTATCTGATACAGCCGGTAACGATCCATTCCCTTTGAAACGGAACTTCGGCAATCGGGTACAGATACGAGTCTTTCAAGTTGCGATGACTTCGCGTCCTCGGAAGAGGATATTTCTGTTGATGTCCAG
>BGPR01000450.1:325577-404825 GCA_013235015.1 Araneus ventricosus
TGATGCTTCGTTCAGTTACGTATTGCTGCATGCGTTTGGCATCGAATGGAGATTCCACGTATATACTTAAAGCAGATTTATGACAAATCAGGCTTTTATTTAAATTTCGTTTTAACGCCCTTTGTCGGTGACTTTGGACTAACTTTTTTTTTTATCATAAAAAAACTGATTTCTAACTGATTACAGTCAGTCCAAACCTCATTTTTTCTGGTCATTTTGTTCCTTTTAATGAGTTTTAAAGTTTTAACGAACTTCTGTACCCTGTTAACGAAACTGAGTTGCAACTATACTACGAGCGACTGAAGGACACCGAGACCTCCTCTCTCACTAGAACTGACAGAGCAGTTTTCCTGGATGCCGGAAATTTGGGAGCACTGTCTTCATATTAGGCGGAATGATGTTTGTCCAGGGTAGATAATATCAAGAAGGAGTGGTGTGCATTCCAACCGAAGGAAGTGAAGCAGTGCTTCCGTAAGCAATTTGTTTTCAGACGCAGTCTAATTGTATGTTTCAACTTTCTTACTCTGGAAACTTTCAGAACATCGATTGTTTTGATTTCATGAAGAGCACTACGTTTCGTATTGAGACCGTTCTCTCCGGGATTTGGGCTTTTCATTCAAACGTAGGTGCAATGTAAAGAGAGCTAAAAGTAAGCAAAGGATTCGTGCTTCTTCTGGGCAGGATGGCATCTTCGTATTAGTTCCGCTGAGTTCATGCTGATTACATAATATAGTTCCTGGCTTCTACCGATCACGTGACTTTTCGGAGCGACCTCGTATTTTGCTTCCCTGCGGATGATGGGTGCAATGTAAAATGCGTAAAGTGAGCATCTGATCTGCTGCTTCATCTGGCAAGTCGCCAGGTATTCCGTTGAGTTCATGCGAATTACGTCATATTTTCGTTCACACTGATCACG
Organism: Araneus ventricosus; assembly: GCA_013235015.1. Lineage (NCBI taxonomy): Eukaryota > Metazoa > Arthropoda > Arachnida > Araneae > Araneidae > Araneus > Araneus ventricosus. The sequence continues at coordinate 326,494 of BGPR01000450.1, forward strand.
TGACTTTTCAGAGCGGATGTAGAGTATGCAAAATAAGGAGAAAAATGAAATGAAACTTTGCTGCTGATTGCCATTTATGAACGGCGTTTGCTTCCTGTTACTTGTGTGTCAAATGGTTTATGTGCTATTTTATTTTAGTGATTTTTCGTATTTCTATTTTTATGTTAAGCCTCTTTGGGGATAATTCCATTAAGATGTCTACTTACTTTGTAGTTGATCTTTTAAAAGACCATTTGACACATGGACTTTTTTCAGAAAAGCAAGATATTATAAGACTTAGTAGACCGACACCAGATCTTCCCTGCTTAATTTTAAATCTAAATCATGCACTCGTCACTTTCAGGCAAGCCGTTTGAAAATATCAGTGGCTTGCAGGTAGCAGTGAATTAAATTGCTATTTTGTTGGAAATGTCTTACGTAGTTTCGCTATCGATGTAGAAGGGGCAAAGAGGAACTGATGTAGTGTAAAATGTCCGACTTAAGTTCATACCTTGTTTTTAGGAGAAATTTGGGATTCAAAACTATTTTTTCTTTAATTGTGCTTAGAAAAATGATGTTGGGGAAAAACAGTGGTCTAATTCTCGACAGCCAGTTTCAACTGGGCCATTGACAAAATTTTACGCTGTTGTTTTTCTTCCTTTAATTGTATTTCATAAAAAAATAATTACATTGTTTAGAAGATAAACTAAAAAAAGCAATTTTTAATTAAAATCTTCTCTATCATTGTACAGTGAAAATTGTCCAAATGCAACTTTCCTATTATATATTTGTAAAATTTTTGAATAGTATTGGGTATTATGTTTACTGCTTTATAGCTTTTGGAACCACCGCACGCCACAAGAAGGGATCGAATTTCCAAGTGAACGGTCGTTTAATATCTCTAACCATAACCACAAGGAAGATCACGACATGTCACGAGGGAATACGGTATAAAATGACGGACTGGGCCTCCCACAAATAGAATAACATGGCGCTGAGAACCATACAAAATAGACACTATCACGAGTGCCTCATGTAATCGCAGTGTGTCCCGTCATAAGTAGGATGGGATAGGATATTAGCCATTCACAACACCTTTATTCTACATCAGAGGAACAGAGAACCTGTTTACTTATACGCTACTTCTCATCCTCGTATTCGAGATGCCCTTCTCCTCACCCCCCGCGGAGCGGTAAATTCGGTAACAAAAACGCGAGTGATAGGCTATTATCCTTTGCAAATGCATTTATAGAACCTATTCGTACATTAACAACAGTTCAATACTACTATGATGGTTGGATGCTTGTTGTATGTATTTCTGATTGAATGCCCCATACGAACATTGAGCTGCGTCCGTTTATTTATTTCTGCAGATCTTCGGCAAATATAAAAGTTACAACGCAGATAAATAAAAGAAGTAACACATAATAACATTATAAAAAAATAAAATAATAAATAACATCTTGATGGGATGGAGAGTCACATGACCATCATAAGATAAATCTGATACTATGAATATAATGTTTCTTTTATCTTTTGTCAATAATCATGGCTCTCGAAGTTAAGACCTTTAAGCACTCTATCGCCCTTTCTTCATCACTACGGTTTAGAAATGTTCGGAAAGATAAGATCAACTAAAAAATGGTAAGAAGAAACAAAATTGTCGAATACTATTTTATTTCATAAATTTGAATTTCAAGTCTGAATAATATTTAAGAGTCGAATCAGTCTGGTCGACCCCTCTACTGATAAAGTAACCTCCTATGTGAAATGAGTATTTTTCATATCGTGACTCGGGGCCTTCTAGTCCGAAACGTCATAGCATGATAATGTTTTAGACTTCTCCTATTTTGTCTTCTTTGGCTTGATTGCGTCAGCCGCTGCATTCTATGTAGAGCATTTTCAAATCACGCAAGTTAAAGAAGAATGTCTATCTTATAGCCAGTGGCGGTTTTTTTCGCACAGGTGGTGGAGGCGCTCGCCTCTGTGCCTCGAGAATCCAGGGGCCTCAAAGCCCATTCGGCGTACACAGTAGTGCTAAGCTGACGGGAATTGCTAAATGGATGTTTCTAGGAGTCTCAAAACCTTCATATATTGCAGTACAATGCCAACGGGAAATTTGGGCATTGTGGGTGAGGGCCTCAGAGTCGGTTTGCGCCTGTGCTTCATATTGACAAAATCCCACTGCTTATAGAAACTGTTTACAGTATTAGTTTCTTTCTTTTTATTTTTTTATTCACGTAACGGTTTTCGCATCACGCAATTTACAAACAGTATGCCAGCCCAAAAAATGACCATGTTTGTTGACCCTGTATTGCAAAGATTTGTGTTTAACTGTAACCCCAACGCCAGTACATTCTTTGGTTATTCTGTAAGCATGTTTGTTTTTTGTCGATTGGCTTCTGCCATTCGTTCGTGTTGGTCGATGTCGCCATGGGAGCATCACCTCATTAAATCACTAAAAAAAGTAGAATTCGTCTAAATCAATTGTCGTTTTGTAATTACAGTCTAATCAAACGGACCAAACAATGTTAAAAATCATATGTGCAGTTGACTTGCACTTCTTAGCCGGATAGAAACTAAATCTCTCCCATAATCTAAGTGATGAATTGAAGTCTGGCGCAGGAGGAAATGTCTTCGTTTTTCCTTCATAGATGTCGTCACTGGTCTGTGAGCGACTTTTTACAGCACGTGAATAAAGATCATGTAATATCCGATATAACATCGAAATAAATTGAGAGAAAATTATATTCTTATAAGTTTGATAATGGGTCATTGATCGTTATATAAAGCATTGAGTTTTATTTTATACATTCCTGCTGTTAAAATGTTAGTGAGCGTCTTCTAATACGAAATGATATGAAATTCAGACATACATGCTTTTTCTGGTGCGCATATAAAACATTAAACAATAAAACTATCTTGACGACTGTTTAAAGTGTTTAAAGATGCATTCCTTTCTGCATTTGCATCGTTATGCTTGTGAAGGCCTATGATAAATGCCTGGAATATCGAAGTCATCTGTATGAAATTAAATTTTTTTCTAATAATTATCAATCCTTTTTTATGAAAGAAAGACAAGAAGAAAAACCTATAAAATTTATAAAATCCAGTGGCGAATCCAGGGGGCTAACCACCAAGAGCGAAGTCAGAATTTTAATTTTATTTAAAATCACTATAACTGTTTGTTCTTAATTTCTCTTTTTAAAAAAATATAAAAACGTGACAATATTGCTTTCTGGCTGACAGGTTCAAAATTTTCCTAGTTTTGTAGTCTTCCATTGTACTTGTAGGTTGACGCGGTCAAGAACATTTTTGGCTAGTTATTTCATTGTATTTTTTATTAATAACGAAAGTATTATATTATTTTTTATTATTCTTATTGTCAGGTGAGTAAAGTCAGTAAAGTTAAAAAGTTTTGGTTTACATAAGCCAAGAGGTTTGACTCATCAGGCGGTACAAAATTTTATGACTCAGCCCCCGACCCAAATCCTGGATTCGCCACTGATAAAATCTTTTAAGGAATTAGAAGAGGCTTAAACTTATTGACTGTTGAAAACCAATGTATTTGATTGTGATAATAAAATATCACGAATTTTTTTTCACAATCAGTTGATTTATTCACTGTTCTGATTTTTGTTGCCATCATTCTCAACCACGGTGAAAATCGTCATTTGCTGATTTAAAGTCACTTTTAGCAAATTTATGAAGTTGAATATTCTGTTGAAAAGAAATATAAAGCTTTTCATAAATTCTACTTCCGAGAATTTTACTGTCGCTTCGATATAAATCCTCGTTGAGTTAATTTTCTCTACAGATTTCTAGTTCTATTTGGCTAAATTCCGCCCCTCCCCAACGCCGCCCCCCCCCCCCCCCCCCCCCCCCCTGTAGCTACTGGGCTCTCGAAAACTTTCGCAGCTATTTCTTTTTATCAGGTTCTTCAATATTTGCGTATTTGCGAGGAATAATAGTTCAAAATATTTTCCTGACTTAAAGTTTGCTAAATAAAAAATTTAATAATAAATTTAAATTGAATTTCTTTTCATATATCATTATTTGAAATTTAATTTTCTTATTTATATATTTTCCAATTTTGGGTCACGACAATTTTTGGAGGGGAAAAAAAAAAAAAACCGAATTTTTTTTTTTTCCTTCCAATAATGGATCGGTCCTAGGCCTACCTTTTTGCATTAGTGTAATCATTTATCAATAACCAGTAAAATAAGTCTGAATCATTTTTAAAGAATTTAGCCTACGTTTGACGTTACTGTTTTGTTTATTTTAAAAGTGCTAATTAATACTGAACAGTTTACATGATTTTCTGTTTCCTGCAATCAAATTAGACATTATAAAAAATGATCTTAAAATATATACAATATTTTTATTTTTTGACATTTTTTTCTGGAATAAAATTTTTAAACGCACAGTACATAACAACCATTTATAAAATAATGCACTAAGAGGTCAGAAAATATAAATAAGAGCGGGCTTTGGTTTAAGAAAGATTTTAATTGTATGGATGGGTTAGGAAGTGGCGCTGGCCTAGCTGGCATTTTTGACTACCCTGCCGGCCCTTTTACCATATTTGGGAATACCGAGGAAAATTTGCACATAATCTTCTAGCGCGATGTTGTGCATTAAATTTTCAATAAGTAACAAGATTCTTTTCACTAGGCTAAGTTTAGGAATATATCGGTGTATACTGTCTTACTTTGAAAATCTTTCAAACTAGTCATCACGTGACACTGTTTTTAAGGGGATGAAAAGGGATTATAAATGAAACACTCTTCGATGGCAGATTCTTCTGGTACGGAAAAAAAGAACCTGAGAAGTGATAACTCGACTGGTACCTTTCGTCTCGGAGAAATGACTCACCGCTCAGAAATTGTTCAAGGCCGCACTGACTGAAAATAAGGTTACGATTTTTAAAGTGTCATTTTACGCCACTCAATTACAAAAGTGCGCTGGCAAATTTTAAAAGAGAAAAAGTACAAATTCGTCGGAAATTTCGTGTGTCACAGATGCACAATGAGAAAAGATTTGGAGATAACCTTTCTCCTGGGAAGCGTGTACAAGAATTTATTAAAATGAATAGAAAATAGAAATATTCTTTTCGAAATATTTCTTCCCTAATTCTCGGCCCGGCCTTTACCTAAAATATTCAAATTTTATAGTCTTCGGAAAAAATTCTCTGTATAAGTTCAAATTTCCATGTTCTTGCAAACATAGTGCCAAATCAACGGTATATGAAAATCATAACTCTTCCGATAAAGATAGATTGAAAACTGCAGATGATATATTCTTGTAAAGTTTGGCGACATTCTTAAATAAAATACGCACATATTTCATTGTGTACAGATAGCTTTGCTTCGTAGATATTGACTGCATTTAATGAGCCTTTCAAGGAAAAATCGTGTCATTGTAATTTTTATACAGTTGTTTATTCTGAAAATCTCGATTACCTGCGCTAACACAGACCGAGAACACCAAAGAGTTTTTAAAAACTGTTTTTTTTTTTTTTTTCCTTCCAAAACTGTTTGATCAAAAGAAACCATTAGAACACAGTGTGAACAAATGAATGAAGAGAACATTTTTAAATCATTCGCTTTTGGAACAACAATATAAGTTTCCTATTTGTAACGTAGGAAAGTGACAAATAATAATAATAATTATAAAAAACCCCATCTATTTAAGAATTCAGTTTCGTTTACAATTTTATTTGAAAAATAATTATATCTAAAATCTAAAACAATCCTGTTGCTCATATCTTTTTTCTGCTTTTCATCTGATTGAAAGACTGTAAAAAAATCTACAGGTTCTGTATTCGCACTTTACATAAATTCAGACCCCTCTCCCACGGGCCCCATCACTTCCGGCCATTCTGCAGCTGAACTTAGTTACTGTTTTGCAATCCTAGAAGCGAGCAGTTCTTTGAATGGCGATAAAAGATAAACCGAAGGGTAAATTCAACTTCTTTTATACTTTTCCTTTATGCGGAAGGCACCGTGCGTTCACCCGGGTTTGTCACCTGGTTTGAAAATAACGAAGGCCCCGCGATTTTTCAATTTTTCTTCCCTGTCTGGTCTCCACAGCGAAGTTACGGAAGCAACGGCGCTGCGGTCGTATGACGCAGTGGGTTCCCAAAGCTTTCTGAGAGCTGGTATTTATCGCTCATCTGTGAGCCGAGACCTGGTGCAATTGCGAAGTCTGTGCAGTGAGCCTTCTGCGTCTATGCTGGAATTTTTGGCGCCACGGCCAAGCGTAGAATTTTGGTGCAGGAATTCTTCAGCATTTCTGGGATGGTATTCTACGAGATTTTAAGTTGAACGTCACGTTTCAGAACGATCTTGTGAAGACAGTAAATTTTTTAGAATGAAATGCCTTTGAAAATGTGTTGTGTATCGTTTAAACAAACAGTCTTGAAAGGAATTCCTTGTTCTTGAACTCGTCCCATGAAATCGAAAGTGCGCTGTTTCGTTGTTTGTTTTTCGGGTAATTTTCCACGTGTTTAGCAAAAATGAAGGAAAAAGAGTACTGTTTCCAATGTAATGTGCATTTTCGAGAACATATTCGAATTGTCAATCATTTCAATGGTAATCTGAAATGAAACTATGTTTGTTGTTGACTGCTGATTGTTGTTTACACTGCAAAGCGATCAGGTGTTTGATAGCAGAAGCTGTAACAGTTCTTTTAATCAATAGTTCTAAGAAGGGTCATGATAAAATATCGTATAGCGAATAATTTTGTTAAAAGTTATTCGTAATTTAAATGAGATGGTGTTCCATTTATCTATTTGACATAATTACTTCTGTGAATGACGTGAAAATTATTTTACACTAGTAAAGTTACTGTGAAGGACAGTTGTTTAAGTTCACTGACATTTTAAAATTTATGACAATCGTTTGATCAAGTTTAAAATGCAGTTTAATTTTTAATTCAGTAAGAGACAGAATATTTTAAGAACTGAAAAAGTTTTTTTTTCTTTGATGATTAATTGTGGATACAGTCACATTGGTGAAGCGATTGAAACGTTGATAAAACTTGTAAAAATATATATATAATTCTGAATTTTAATCAGCTGACATTTGGAAAAGAATCAAAATATCAAGAAGTGGTAAGTTGATTTTTTCTTATATTATTGATTAATTATAATTTCCTTAAATTTTAATCACGTCTTTTTTCAAATTTTGAAAGTTTTTGAATTTTCTTGATCAAATTTGTGTGATTTTTCATATTTAGGATTTGTTGTGCAGAATGAAACTTTGAAATGCTCTGTTTAAAGATGTTGATAAATATTGGGGAAGGGGTAGTAACTGTTTTGAGAAGATTTTATTATACATAAAGTTATTTCTTCTTATTCTGTTTTTAGTAAAATCTTATTCTAACATTATTTATCACATTTTGGAATAAAAATGTGTTCCAGTAAAATCTTAACTTTGTATACATTTTATTGTAATTTATGGTAGCATATAATCTCATCAAAAAGGTATGAAATATTCTTTGTATTGACATTTGAATGTTAATGAAAACTAATAGCTGATATTACAGTATTTGAATCTTATCCATCTACCATAATATTCATTTTAAAGTCTTTTGAAAGAAGATTTTTATTTTTTCCTTTGTAAACTCATTTTTTTTTTTAAGTTAAGGAGGATTTTTCAGTGCTTTGATATTATCATTAGTTTTTAGTTTCATGATCATATTTTAATAATTAATTGAATGTTTTCATTTTAAAAATATATCAAGATTATTTCCCATGCATGTTGATTGTCATATTTAGGATTTTGTTTTGTTGTATCCACAAATTTTCACAATTGCCAAAATATTTTTTTCTGTCTCCATTTCGTCATGTTTATCAGTCTTTCTACTATTTATCACTTCTTACAGTTTCACAAGATAAAACTTTTTCCCAGACTTAACATAGAATGAGCCAACTGGAATATTTTATCTGTTATTTAGTTTTGATATAAGAAAGTGTGTAGAAGCCTAATAAAATCATTTAAGCTGATTGATTTTGATTTCTCTTCTGAAAACTTCAGGTCTGTAGATGGATTCTCGAGATATAGTAAATATGTAGTGGAATATTATTACAAGTCTGAGTTAATACTTGCATACATTGTTGGAAAAAAAAATGTTGGTAATTAATTAAAGTATTTCATAATGACACTTGCCATTTCTTATTAAAATTTGTATTTTATTCCTTAATTAATTAAATATTTTCTTAATCATTACTTTTATTCTTATTGCAAGCTTTTGCTTTTCTAATATGTGTTGCTGTGTACCTCATTATTAACTCTTGGAATAGTTTCGACATTCATTATGGTTTTTGAGTTTTTCACTTTTCTATTGAATTTATGTCATTGTTTACTCCAGAGTTTTTTAAACTTCTTTTCACAACCCCATTCTGGGAGGAAAAAATTTTTTGCAACTCTGTTTTCATTCAGAAACCTGGGTAGAACCCTAAAATGGAGATGAAACATTAAAAAATGCAAAGTAAAACATTAATTAACATGGAGGAATCAAACGAAATAAAATTTTATATAGTTATTTAGTAACTTGAAATGAAATGGTTTGGATAAAGATAATTTTCATAACAATCTTTTCTTCCAAAGATTCTAAAAGAAGGTGTTACAAAAGTTTTTGTGACCCTATTAGTATTCTATGGCACCCCATTAGAAATTACAACCCATAGTTAAAAAGCCCTGGTTTTCTTCACAATTCATACAAGAATCCTATTGCTTTTTTTAAAATTAAAGATGTTTAGTATGAAAAATTGTATACTAGCATTTTTTCAATTTATGAAAAATATGCCCTGCTCCTTTTTTCCCCTCATGCATATTCAGTATAAGAAAAAATTTGTGTATTTAATCAGTTTGCCACATTAGAAAATACTTTATAGAATGAACAATAAGGGAAGTTTGGCTAGTTCTTATCTAAAATTAATATATTGAGGAATTAATCCATTGCATATAAATTTTAAGTTTGTTTGTAGAAGATTTTTTTTTTTTTATGAAATCTGTTTATAGATTCTCTGATCTGTTTGTGCTTACTGAACTATTCAAATCAATGCACTTAAAAACTTAACATTCTTAGTATGCAATAAAAAAAATTATCATCTGAAATTTTAATATGCAGTTAAAATAATACTGTCAAATGAAATTTTCATTTATTTTAATTGAAGTGTAGGCTTTCATTGAATATTCAGAATTCAAGTGGAGGAAAAGTGTTTTTAACAGAGGATTAAAATCCCTTCTGTTTATTTTTGCATTCTTACTTTAGTTTAGTCATGGTGACAATAAATTTTTAAGATTGCAAAAAATAATAAGACTAAAAAAATAAATTGAAGATATAAATAAATAAATATTGGAAGGGTTAAATATTTTATTACTATTTATATTTGCCTTTAGTAATTATTTTGTTATGAGATCTAGTATTACCAGTGATTGAATCAAAAAATTGTTTTTGAATGAAGTTTCTACATTTTTATATATTTGTAGTAATTTCAGGGTAATGATGTTTGAACATTTTGTTTTATTATATACTGCATGAAAAAAATGTCAAAATAATTATCAAAAATGCTTTATTTGCGAATGCATTTCATTATGTGAAACTAATTTTAAGACATTATTATTTTCTTATGCCTTCAACAAGACTCCTTGCAGTAAAATGAATTGTTCTTCATTTTTAGCTTTTCAAATCAGTTCCTTCAGTAGTTATTACTAGGGATGTAACGAATATTCTGTAACTATTCTGTATTCGGCCCTTTTGCCAAATATTAAACAGATATTTGGCCGAATATATTCAGGATAATAATTTTTTTAAAATGTGCTTTGAAATACAAATTTAACAAAGGATATTGCAGAATTACATTTCACAACATTTATTATCAAAAAATCTCGTAACATTTACCCAATTTTAAGTTGCTTAAGTGTATTTAATAAAGTTACATATATCATTGCAAAGCCTCAATGATGCAAGAACAATAATTTTTTAGCATTTTCTGAAGGAAGTCTGTTTCGTTTGGTTTCATACACAAATAATACTAACTGAGGATATAACGAATATTCAATACAAGGCCTATTCGTCCCTTTCCTGAATATTCGGTTTCTGCATTTTTTCCCCACCAATTAAATGGACACTCTATCCTACCTATTAGAAGCTCTTTATCAAAATAGAAATTTACTTCTAGTACTTTAATTTATCCATTCAATTTTCTTCTGTGTTTGTCATGTTCTGCGATGATGACTCTAGGTATTTCTTTGAAGCAATCTGAAAATGAAGAGGGTTTCTTATTATTGGAATTAAGGTATTGAAAGTATTACAAATATGCTTAAAGGTATACATTAAGGTATTGCATTTTTTAAAATTAACAAATAATAAAAAATCAGTTTTATTTAATCTAAATTTTTTTCATTTAAAATTTAAAAAATATTTCATTTATAATCAAAAGTGAAATGTTTTTAAAAATTTCCTGTTGTCGGCAGCCGAATATTTGGCATTCGGCTATTCAGCCAAATCACCATCCATTACATCCCTAGTTATTACTGATGGCATAAGTAATAATCCGATTCTTTTGAGTGTGAAATTCAATTTCATTTTTAAAAATTATGCTAAACTGGATGTCAAAGAATGGTTTTGATGTTAAATAATAGTATTGCATTCTATTTACCAACTAATTTTCATTAATTAACTTCAAAACATTTAGATTTTCGAGTTTATTTTGTAACACAGCATAAATCAGCTGGAAGGAAAGCAGCTTGGAAAAAGTTATTCATAAAGCCTTGAATGACTTTTATTGCATTTAAATGCTAATATTTTTTTACATTTGACTTAGCGACCATAATTCCATCTTTCTCCGATTTTGAGAATTGAACCTTTTTGCCCACTTACTTCACTGAAATACAATGTTTGAAAAGTTCATCTTTCTGTTTATTTATTCAGTGCTATTTATCTTGTTATATGTCTTATCTTTGTTTATTTTTGACCCCTGAAGCTTTTCTTTAAGTTGTTTAACTACACCATATATGTATGATGGATATGAAATGTAGATAATTTACGGTTCTATCTAAAAGTTCTGATACTGAAATATAAGATAACATGATGTTAAGAAATTTTAAATGCTTATATTTTTTAAAAATTATACAAAGAATTAAACAACTTTTTCAGTGCCTCAAAAAAATTCAAACACATAACAGAACTATTAGAGTGAGTTTAATTTTTATGAAAGAAGTGAAAAGCAGCCACGATTTTTACTTTGAACCATGTGTTTATAATTTTCAAGGTAACATAGATATCATGTTTTTGACTCTTTATATTATTTGTTTTTAATTTTTTAAAAATTCATTTCAGTTTCTGAAAGTTTTCATTTTTATGTTAGTGACATATCTATCTGACATATCTGATTGTGCTTTTATTATCCTATATTCCTTATATTAGTCAAAATTACGAATGCTATTGAGCTACTGTTCAGGATCCCAGATGGTCTCGTCTGTTGTGGCAATTTCATTTCCTTTCTGCAAAGAAATTACGTTTTAGCAATGGCTGTTTTGTTACTGAGACATGCAATTCAATGACATAATTCTTTCCAACAGCTTCTGCAATTATCCACATGTATGAATTCTTCTTAGTAATGTTATATGTAGAAGCCAATTGGAGCCCGAAAATCACACATTATTTAGGATCAATCAGAGCTAGGGATGGCGGTTATTGCAAAAAAAAAAAAAAAAAAAAGTTTTTGTTTAAACCAGTTTTTTTCACCTCCGGTTTAACTTAGCGGTTAAAACAGCTCATAATAATATAATCGGTTTAAAAAAAAAACGGTTTTCAGGTTGTTTTTTTAAAAAAGCAAAGTTTGTGAACAGAATTTTTTATTAATAATAATATACAATAAGTAAGTATTAATACGATAATTAATTAATGTAATAAGTAATGATTATAAATAAGTAATTAATACAATATATAATAATAATAAATGAGTAATTATTGCAATAAGTAAGTATTATAGACAACATTTTTTATTAACATTGTTTTCACAAGAAATTAATTCATTGGCCAATATTTATCATCTAATCTGCTCATAAAGACTATTTCAGCAATGTGTTGATCCATGAGTCGACACCTCTCTTCAGAAACAACATCATTCAACGTGGATAGTAATCTTTAGGACGCCACAAAACTTCCCACTAAAGATAAATATTTTTTGGCTACAAAAAACAGACGCCATTTGCAGACAATTTTTTTTATTAGTATTGTTTTTGCAGCAAATTAATCCATTGGCCAATATTTATCTGTTCATAAAGACTCTTTCATTAATCCGCCAACCAACAGACGCTTCGAGGAAGCGGTTGTCGGTGATTGGCCTAAGATGATGAAATTCAATGCTTTATAACTTGGCAAATTTTAGTCTAGTCGAACCTAAAATCGAGCCTATCTTCCGACTTTTTTTTGGATTAAAAAATTAACGGTTTAAACCGGGTAAAAAAATAACCGAAGAAAACCGGTTTTCGGTTTAAATCGGTAGGTTTTTCCCATCCCTAATCAGAGCTGAGTAACTTTTTGCCACTTAGAGGACACAAGCACGTGCCAGCGGGCAGCAATTGCCCCCCGTCGGCAAGAAATTAAGACTTTCGTCGGCAAAAATCTTTGCGATTTCGGGAGAAGAGCAGGGTATCAAGGAATCTAATAATTTTAATCCCATCTTAAAGTTACTATGTAGTAAACGGTCGAGATCAGAGATTTGTGTCCGAATTTGAGGACTGATTAACGGTTAAGTCAACAGAATCACCGACATCCTTTTCAGTTGTCGTCCATTCGGCCTGTAATTCACAGCACATTTGACAGAATAACCGACAAGTGAATCAAATGTCGCAATTTTTACTGTTTACGGTCGGTCGGCTAAGAGGTCACCAAGACGGGTGAAAATTTGTATCTTTTGTTTTCTCCATCGACTGTTTCGATCACTTTTCGGCGGAATTATTAGGTAAAACTAAAGTATCTGCATTGCACAAGAGCTATACATTGTAGCCATTCCTCTCAATGGTCACTTTTGTTCGGCCATAGACATAATGTTAAAATAACCTCTATTAACGGCCACTGAAACCCCTCTCAGCAGAAGTGTTGGTCGCGCGTTAACTTCAATAAAATACATTTATTTCGTTTCTCCGACCGTGCACATTTTATTAAGAGAAAAGGGAAGAAAGAAAGAACAAGAAATTCATACACTTAAAAACACCGGAAATCAGATAGAAATTAATCATTCCTTTCCTAATATGAAGAGAAAAGTGAATATCGGACTCTATCGGGTTTGGGCATTAAAGAGTTAATTTGTGCCTTTCAGGTGCTGATCTGAACTCTGACAACAAATCTGCAGCGAGTTAAATTTTCAGCTCAACGACTTTAGGAAAAATTGACGATATCATTGCCTTTCCTCAACAACTACCGACGAAACAATTAGGGATATATTTTTACAATAAAAAAAATTGAAAAAGTGACCTCCGAAAGAGCTGAAAGACTCAAGCAGAAATAAATTTTATCCTTTTTTTTCAAAAAAAGAGAGAAGTTTTCGGATAAAGTACCTTTTCTTTGGATAATTTTTAAAATTAACTTTATCAGAAATGACGAATTCGGATTTATTTAAATAAGTATTTTGTACTCCCACTCCCAAGCATAATACCCTTTTAGAGAGGCCAATTTTCCTCGGAACGGTGGGTGACCATTGTAGAGAGGTTTCGGTGTATTATATACTAGCCGCCCTCTTCGACTATTTTATTCGTTGGGAATATAAATTCAACTGAATGTCATATGCGTTATTTGGGACATATGCGTAAAGGGAATTTCCCCGGAACAGACTCGTGACTGGAAATGAAAGTCGTTGTGCGCTTATTACGATGGATGTAGAAGTTATTAAAAATGAGGAGTCGTTAAAAATGATTTAAGAAAGTTAAAAAATTATATATATGTGATAATCTCACGTAATTTTATTTCAAATTCTAATATTATATATTTTAAAGTCTTAATGTATTCCAAAATCACTTTTCTTAAACTCCAGTTTCGTTCTATTTCCCGCTCTGAAGGTATATTAAATCTCTCGTTTTGGCATATTTATTACTAAAAGAATATTTTAATCGTTTCCACGCGCACACAACTCGCGAAATCGGCGACTTATTGCCGCCATGCATTTTCCCTAAAACACTTACGTAGTATAGTAAAAATAGCTATTATTCCCTTCACTTTGATCACATGTCTATCTGTTAAACCCCTACCTGAGAAAAAGCAGGGATCTTCTGTTCTCTTTTGGCTTGAAAAGTTATACTAAGATGTACGTGCATTTCGTCACTCTCCCATAATAAAATGAAATTTAGAATAACTCGGCCTGTGTTTTTTGTTTAACGACTACAATTACGAATACGTTATATATATATGTAATAATCTCACCTAATTTTATTTCAAATTCTAATATTATATATTTTAAAGTTTTAATGTATTCCAAAATCACTTTTCTTAAACTCCAGTTTCGTTCTATTTCCCGCGCTGGAGGTGTATTAAATCTCTGGTCTTGGCATATTTATTACTAAAAGAATATTTTAATCGTTTCCACGCGCGCACAAATCGCGAAATCAGCGACTCCTTGATGCCATTCATCTTCCCTAAAACGCTTACGTAATTTATTAAAAATAGCCAATATTCCCTTCACTTTGATCACGTGTTATATTGTTATTCCCTTATCTGAGAGAATCGGGGATTTTCTGTACACTTTTACTTAAAACTTCAACTAAGATATTGGTATGTCCGCCACTCTCCAAAATATTTTTACAATAAAGCAAATTGGTTAACAACTCGGCTGTTTTATGACTGCAACAACGAAAACAGTATATATATATATATATTTCCGTAGATTTATTAGAAATAATTCCATAATGTCGATAAAATTAACCGCTGAATCTATGAAATATATTTCCTCTAATAAACAATGCATTTCCAAATTACCTATAAAAACATACCTCAATGAAAATCTTCAGCACATTTTTAAATAAAAAAGAATTCAAAATCAGTTATAAAAATATTTTTCTAATGTTTATTTTTTAAAATATGATTTTGAAATGGATTTCTGCATTTTTCAATTCCATAGTTAAAATTCCATGAGTTATCTTCCCTGACCTGTTTTTTATTTCATTCTGTATTCTATCTGTTAAACATTTTTCATTCTATATTCTATCTATTAAACATTTCTATTTAAATTTCCGCAAAATGTGCCATAATACTAGAATATTATTTAAGAATAAACCTTTGATTTTATTTTATAAGCCATGTATAAAACATTGTTTAGTTACATTGTTTTGCAACATTTAATGTAAATGATTAAAAAAAATATCTAGGCAAATTTTAAAACAAAATGTACAAGCTCTTTTAATCCCTACAATAATTATTGGTGTTATGTTTTGATCCCATTTAGAAACAATTAATTAATCCATGTAATCAATTCAGAAAATATTAAATAATTTTCTTAAGAACTTTGTCTAAAAAATAATTCATTTACACTATAAGGCTAAAACTCTATTATGAATACATTATTAAATTTTTTTTGAGAAATAATTCCAACTGCTGAAGTAATATTTGTGAATATTGGATTTTTTTACTTAATTTTTTCCTTAGAGATTTTACTTGAGGAAAAAGCGAATTACTTTTACTTTTATATAGTGGATCCTAAGTTATTTCGATAATACTTCATGTGAATATTTATGAACACTAATTTCAGATATAAATTTAAAATTACTAAATAGAAAACATATTAATTAGCGACAAATATTAATTAAAATCATTAATTAGGTAATTAAAATCAATTAATAGAGTAATTATAAAAACACTTTTTATTAACAAAAATTTAGTTACTGTGATTAAAAATATGCGAAATTATCTGATTTTAAATCATCAGAACTGACAAGTTGAAATTTTCAAATACATATGCGCCATGCTTTCAGAGGGCCCCCAAGATCTACAGAGCCTGGGGCCTTCAACAAGCTTAATACGCGCCTGCAAAGAACCTATTTGCTACATTAGTTATTAGCTTTAATTTCCTTTCAAAGTATGCAATTTACACTAATATTTTTAATGATCCTTAAAATGTCCCTTTTTAAAATCCTTTAATGACGAGATAAGTTCATAAAATAAGTAATCTTCCTGACGTTACAGGTCAATTATTTCCGTCGAGTGATTGCACGCCACTCATCCCGTAAGTATGTCTAAATTAGCTCTTACGTTTGGCATCTCTGTAACAAGGTGATTTATATACTGAGTTCAAATCAGAGTAGGATCGGTTTCCTTATGTCTGACTTGATTTATTTGTATATTTTCAATTCTGGATTCTACTTTTTTTTTTGTAATCTTCTGCTCTTTTTCATGACACAGAAAAACGACGAAATTGTGCAGGTGATTGCTTCCGCTGCAGATGTGTATATTTGTTACTGGTAATTTATGAAATTAAGGTATTCTGTGGAATGCCTAGTCGAAGCATGAAAGATTTAATTTTATTTTAATATTTAATAAAGCTGTATGAATCTGAAGTATGGTGTGTGTCTATTTAGTTTGTGCTCATAGCAGGGTTGTCGATTTTTTAAAATTTAAAAAAAAATCGATTTCTTTGATTTAAATCGGATTTTTTATTATTTAAATGAAGATTTTTTTATTTTAATGATTTTTTAAAACTATATATATATTTAACATTTGTATATTGGGCAATGAGCCCTACAGTCATAGTATTATATATATAACAGCATATCAGTCATTAAGCTGTACTTTCTTTTTTAAAAAAAATATAAATTAAAAAAAATTAATTCAAACATGTAACAACTATTTAAAAAATATTTGTGCACGCACGCAGCCTTTTATAAGTATAGGATAAGCTGGGGTAAAGTGGTCATACGTCAAAATAAAATGCTATAACTTTGTAATGAATATTGGTATGAATGTAATTTATTTTAGCTTTAAATAGTTAAGAACGAAGTTTAACATTCAAAATTATACTAATTACAATACTTTAGTAGGAGAAAACACCAATTTTGTTTATGTAGCAGTTTGAAGTTGGAATACCTAATTTAACGTCTCTCCTACATTTTGTTTAATTAAGTTTTCATTAGATTGACTCTGCAGAAAGCTTCATACAGATCTCAAGAATACTTCCTCATTAACAGATAAGCTGGATTAATTACAGATATTATTTTATAGTAATTTAAGTAATATGGGGTGAAGTGGCCATAGGGATAGGCTTAACATGCATCACTGTTTTAAAATTACTGAAGCTTAATTTGTTAGACAGATGTTAGTTAAATATTAATTTAAGATATATTAAAGATTATAATTAAAGATATGAAACTGGTAACCCGAATTTTTGTACCAAAATCAGCCAACTGTAGAAAAGGGATGTACTTATTAGTGCATCAGCAAATGATTTCATGCTATCTTTTATTATTTACAAAGAAGGTCATTTATATGAGTAATAGACTAAAGATAGTGCTAAAATAGACTAAAGGTAAAGGCTTTATCCAATTTTCTTTAGATTTGCAAAAACCTGTTCTTTTAATTTATGATGGACACGGAAGTTACATGATTTATGAAACAGTAAAAAGGGCTATGTGTAATTGCACTATAATTTTGTATAATTGCACTCTAAAAGATTTGACATGAGCTGTACTTACAACTCAATAACCACCTGTTTCAGCTATACGTAAAGTGGCCATATAGGATTCAAGAGAAAAAGAAAAGTTTAAAAGCAATAATGAAGGTTTGACTGAAGAAATTAGTAATAAAACTACAAAAAGAAAGATTCAAGAAAACAGTTCAAAAAATGCAAAGAAAAACTTGATAAAAAAAACAGTAAATGTCTTTTATTCAGTCAAGTGAATCCACAATTGCAGATAATAAATTATTACAGTATTTCTGTGGGATATTGGCAAAATATGAAGAAGAGGGGGAATCAATCAAAGAGTAATATGGGATAAAGGTTTTTGATAAAATTAGGAGATTTTCTGTCAATAACATATCTAAAACTTAAAGACTATTACACCTTTCCTGAAAATCTTAATATTATTGGAATTGAAGAGTGGGATATACTTATAATTCTTGACGAGTCAACTTTTGATCATAGATTATTAAAAATGTATAATTTGATCAAATAAGTTGATTTTCTTTGAAAGTTGAAACTATATTGAGCTTTGTTAAATATTTTAAAAAACTTTGCTTACTTATAATACATTTTAATGCTTATATTTTGAATTATGATCATTTTACCCCACGTACTACTCACTTTACCCCACCCCATGGGGTAAAGTGGTTATAAAAACATGACAAAAAGAAGTTGTCATAAAATTGTTTAAATTTAAATATTGAGTATTTTAACAAATTTTTATATTTATAATCCACCTAAGTTAAAAAAAAATGTGGATTTTATGACCACTTTACCCCACCTGACCCTAGATCATAGTTTAAATTGCACTATGTAGATGTTTGTATTTCTTTTGGAACATTTATATGTATTACTTAATTATCTTACATTTGAACGTTATTGCAATATGAAAACTTTGTTGTCCCCAACATTATTTAGTTTTCTCCAATATTAAAATGAAACTGGCTGCATTTTACTGTGTTCTTTCTTTGTGAACATGTCCTTTCACATTACTTATTTTATAAAAAAGGAGCATCTCATACTTTGCATTTTATTGTGTTGCTCATTAGAGATTTATTTAAAATCTAATTTGCTTGTGTTCTCAAAAATAAAGATATGGAAGTACTCTAGTTACATCAATTCAATGAAATATTTTTTATGTTCTATATATTCTTTCTTTAAATATATATTCAAAAATCACTATTTAAAGATACATGAACAATTTTATTTCATCAAAGCAGATTAACTTGATATTTAAAATAAAGTGATTTAAATCGGTGATTTTTTTAAAAGAAATCAGTTGATTTAAATCAGCGATTTTAATCAACTGATTTAAATCGCCACAGCCCTGGCTCATAGCTTTAAAAATTTCCTGATGTTCATCAGTTTGGCATGTCATTAACTGGGGATTGCGTCATATTCATTTCTCTGATGAAAATGTGGGAGTAAAAACATTTATACTACGAGGGTCGTTCCTAACGTAAGTTTCGTCATGCTTTTTCACAAGACCAACATTGATATGCAGGGTGAACTAAAAGTCTTGTCCTGATTATAAATATTTATTGTGCTCAAACTATTATAATTAGACATATATTTGCTTGGATACATTGTAAGTACTGTTATAATTTTTTTTATAAGACCATTTACCTGAGTAAATTTCAACGTGTGCCCCCTTGGTAGCTCGGAGAATGTCTAAGCGATATTCCAGTTCCTGTCAAGTGTTCTTTAACATGTCTTCTGTTACAGTACACACAGCAGCTTGTATCCTACCCTTTTGTTCTTCGACGTCAGCAATTGGTGTGGCAAAGACTCTGTCCTTGATATAGCCCCAAAAGAAAAAAAATCAAGAGGAGTAATATCTGGAGAGCGCGGAGGCCAGGGTGTTGGTTCATCCCTTCCAATCCACCGATCCGGAAATGTTTCGTCTAGGAAATCACGTACTAAGGAACCCCAGTGTGGGGGTGCTCCATCTTGCTGAAACATTCATTGTCCATGGTTGAAATTCTTCGAACTGCGGTGAAATGAACAGTTGCAATAAGTCTAAATAAACGTTAGCGGTAATGCTTTTTTCCGTGAAGAAAAACTGCCCAACAACCTTGTTATGCATGAGACCGCACCAAACATTAATTTTAGGTCTATCTCGCTGTAACTGTGCAGAAACATGTGGATTCTCTGATCCCCATATACGGACATTATGCCTATTTACCATTCCACTGACATGAAAGGTGGATTCATCGGAAAAAACAAATGCGATTTAAGTAATCGTTTTCGACATCAATTCTGTTCAGAATCTCAATTGCGAATTCTGCACGTCTCGGGCAATCATTTGATTGCAAGTCCTGGACGATTTGAACTTTATAAGCATGCAACCTAAGCCTTTTATGAAGAATTCTTACCAATTTTGTTTGCAGTATTTGAAGTTCACGTGATGCTCGACGAGTTGATTTAGTAGGACTCCGTTGAAACGATTGCCGAACGAGTTAAACAGTTGCTTCACTCACACTAGGCCTGCCACTTCTGGGAAGGCCAGTAACGCTGCCTGTTTCTTTAAACTTTTCATACCATCGCTTTATTGATTTTGTATCATGAGGGTTGCGCCCATAACAATGTCGAAATGCACGTTGAACATTAATGGGCGATTTCGTTTCGTGAAACCAAAGCACACATTGGGTTTTCTGTTCAATGGACTCCATTTCGGCCGAAAATGATGTCTTCCTTACAAATGTTCCCCTGAGTCACTCTTGAATGAGCACTCGCGCCATCTATTGCATAAAAAAACTACTGAAACTGACCTATCCAATGATACAAAAGTTACATTATTGTATTAAACGGTTATTTTGTAATGAATTTTTATAATCAGGGCACAAGACTTTTGGTTCACCCTGTATTTGTCGTACCGTGAAATCAATTTTGTAATGTTGGCTACCGTTACCTTTAACCGGAACTCTATCTCCGTTAATCGACGTCGGTTTCCTGACTTTTTTACTTTCTCGTATACGAAGTATACAAAGAGAAAGTATTGTAATCGTCAAAAAATTCGAACTCGAGATTTTGACGAATCTCCACGTTTTAGACCTCCCTGAGTCCGAAAAACACAATTTTGGAATTATGTCTGTCTGTGTGTCTGTGAACACGATAACTCGAAAACTATTAGAGCTTCGGGGATGAAATTTGGTATGTGGTCTTTAAACATAATTTGTAGGTTTCTATCAAATTTTGGACAAAATCCGTCAACGGGAAGTCTGTCTGTGTGTATGTCCACGGTCATGTGAACACTATAACTCAAAAACTTGAATAGCTAGATGGATAAAATTTGGTACACAGTTTTATCGTCATGAATGTAGGTCCGTATAAAATTTTGGGCCAGATCCGTCAAAGGGTTGACTGTCTGTTGGTCTGTATAATCGCATACTTGTATCTCCTAAGCCCTTTGGCTTAGATAAATAAAACTTGCTATCACGGATGCTAACATTAATTATAGATCTTTGCCTAATTCTCATCTCAATCGGTTAAAAAACAGTTGTTCAAATTGCATATTTAGTTCAAAATGCACATTACGACTGTGTGTTGGCGAGCGTTTCGCTTATTTCACTCAAGTTAGTATAGTTGGCGTTTCACCTTGGCGGTTTACGAATTAAATTGTAGCGAGTCGCTCACACGCGCTTCGGAAATTATGGCAACCCCCTGAACCTTAACTTCGTTCTGACATTTTCCAGCTGGAAGGTATGGTGAAATCTTGCGTGATATCTGTAATAAGATTTCGTACTCAAAAACGTTAAATAAAGTTGTGGTACCTCAGCTCGCTTAAAAATTTACAACATACGCAATTTTTTTTGCAAAATATTAAGTTTTGGGAAATTCATGTTTCATTGTAAATCACCATTCATAATTTTTTTATCAAAATAACCAGGCCTTGAGTAAATACCCCAAGAATATTTACCTACCCACTGGGTGTTTACCCACCCCACATTACTTGTCGTATGTGAGAAAGTTTCGGGGAGGCCACTCCCGCTGGTTTTCAGCGTCTATTACCCGAAACTCTTTTAAACGACACTTTCTGTTAACCAAAATCCATTTTTTTAAGGCCTTTTGTTTTTTACTTTCACATTCCTTGTGTATGCAAGCGTTCTTTCCGAACTACGAGTACAGATAGATATTTTGGTTCCCCTTTCTTAGAATTCCTTTGAAATTAGCTCTCCCGCCATCCTCTGTCCACGTTTCTGTTCTAAACAAAAACACTCCCCATTTCGAAATTTGGAATGCCGTATTGCCAAGTGCCACAACAATCGAATGCTATCGCACACTCTGCATTGCTATTGCTTAATGATGAGGAAATTATCGCAGAAGTCTGACATTCTCCAAAGGAAGATGATGATGAAGGCGGGAATGATTCCCAAGTAAAGATTAGTAACAATGATGCTTTTGAGTGTTTTTCAAAAGGCCTTGCTTGGTTGGAGCAACAAGAACAGTGATTCCTCTGAACTAATGCTTTTAAGAAAACTTCGTGACAGAGCTGAACGACAAAGGATGACCAATTTACGCCAGATGAAGCTTCCATTTAAAACATTGTAAGTTTTTTGTTTCAAAATAAATTTTCATGCATAATTTGAATTTAGATATTTATTTAGCAGTTTAAATAGTCATAATAGGAGTTCGATAATGATGTTACATATTAAACTAGATGATTATTGAAAAATTCTCTGTTATCCGGAAATTTTGATTATCCGATGTAGGTTCGGTCCCAATTACGTCGGATAATCGAGGTTCTACTGTATGTCAGACAGCATTCCAAGATCTCAAGGATAACCTGTCAAAAACCCCAGAATTGTATACTCCAACGTTAGAGAAACCTTTCATCATACATTCTGACGCTTCTCAAATAGGCATAGGAGCCGGCCTTTCTCAAGAATGCGATGGCAAACAATATCCCATTTGTTAAGCGGGGTTTACACGCGAACAGTAAAACCGACAGTAGGATGTCGCTGTCAAGTTCGGACAGAGACTTGCCCACCTTTAACCCCACAGAGACCCACAGTTTTGCCCACAGAGAGACCCACCTTTAAGGTGGGTTTACACGCGAACAGTAGAAAACCGACAGTAGGTTGACGCATGCGCAGAATCATAAAAGTTTTAACCGGGCCACGGCAAGTCTCTGTCCGAACTTGACAGCGACTTGACCTACTGTCGGTTTTACTGTTCGCGTGTAAACCCCGCTTTATGCAAGCCAAAAACTGACCCCAGCGCAGCGGCACTGGCCTACGATCGAGAGAGAAGCCTATGCGATAGTTTGGTCCTTGAAAAAGTTTGAGCCTTTCATATTTGGCTCACCCATAAAAGACATCAGTGATCACAATCCTCTGACTTTTGATGTGAAAAATGCTCCCCAATCACCAAAGCTGCAAAGGTGGATACTTGCCCTCCAAAAATATAATCTCCATATAGAACACTGCCCAGGAGATAAGCTTGTTAATGCTGATGCTTTATCTAGGTTGCCTGTCTTGTATACCAATGAGAACGAATAATGTACGAATATATATAAAGTTTTTGGTGTATGTAAAAAAAAAGCCATTTGTATATTCAGTATGTTAATATTTTCATCAACTGATAATGAACTTCTCTCTTGATTTAATTCAAATTTAAATGTAAATGTTTAGTGGATATTTAGCATTATATTTTTGTTTAGTGTATTGTGAATTAATTCATGAATACCAGGAATTAGGTATCTGAATTATAAATAATATGGTATTACAAATATAATATAAACGGATTTGTGTATGTATTGTAAAGGAAATAATGCTAAATGATATGGCAGAACTAGAAAGTTTTATTTTGAAATTTTGTTATTATCTTGTGTCTGAAGTATAAAGTGACTTTGAAAGAAAAGTTTCTATTTTTATCCAAAAGAAAAAAAGTACCGGAAATGTGTTTAAAAGTAAAAATTGGATCTTTTTTTTTTTTTTGGTTTCGTCAACATGTATCAAGTATTTCTTTTATTTGATATGTTATACCGGAAATCATAAACTGAGTCATAGTTTTTTTAGTAATGAGTGTTGATATTGAAATTGGTAGTAATATATAATAGGAAACTTGATATGGTAAACTGTATTTTGTTTGTGTTTAATGAAAACGGTATTTTATTACACGTCATCTTTTTAGAACTTGTTATTTTGTGAAAATGTTAAATTTGAAAATTATACAATTGACTTATTTTAAGTGCACTAATTGATTGTGTGAAAAAAGGAAGGTTTATTTTCCTATGATTAAAATGTACCTAAAAGTGTGAATTAATCCAGTGTAGAAATCTGTAACGTCTCAGCAACTCATCGCCCCGGTAGACAAAGTTCGAGTTTCAGCTAAGTGCTTAATTCATAATTAATCATTATCTTGGGAGGGAGGGAGGTGCAATGTTTGGCTACCGTTGGCGATGGGTGATCGGACGCTTGGCGCAACTCCTTGCTAGTGTAGGGTTGCTTTTTGTAAACTAGTCAGTTTGAGCGGCGACCTCGAGAAGCGAGGTTTTATGTTTAGGCCTAATTGTGGTCGTTATTTTTGGAATAGCTTTGGCTTTTAAGTGCAACGTACCGCACTGTATCTTTTATGTGTGTTGTTTGTCTTATATGTGCCTACGTCTAAATAGAATTATTTTTCTAAAATCTGGTGTATTCATTTCAAAAAGACAGCAACACCACAAATTTCAAGAAACCACCTGGGTGAAAATCGGTGTCTAGCGATTGAAGGAAGTTGTTCGCAGCTTTAACGCCAATTTGATGAGCATGTTCGGAAGTGACGTCCCGATAGTGCTGATTTCAATGCAGGAAAAAGGTGAAAGACTGACGGGGCAAGATTGGGGCTGTAGGCCGGGTGATCCAATCTCTCCCATCCCAGGCGACGAATGTGTTCTTTTGTGTCCCTTGCTGTGTGGGGTCTTGCATTATTGTCCAAGAAGAAAACCCCACTATTCAAAGAGTCCTGGTCGGGCCCTACAGTCCTGATCTTGCCTAATCAGACTTTCAACTTTTCCCTGCATTGAAGTCAGCACTATCGGGACTATTAAATTGGCGTTAAGGCTGTGAAGAGCTTCCTTCAATCGCTGGGCACCAATTTTTACTAGCATGGTTTCTTCAAATTGATTTAACTGTACGACAAATGTATCACTGTCGGTGGCGAATCTGTGAAAAAATAGCCAAAAGTTTGTATTTTGTTATGCCATTGTATGTTTCTGTTTGCAATAAAGCTTCCTTGTGAAAAAGCTTGACGAAACTTACTTTCGGAACGTCCCTCGTAAATACAATCGATTCCCAACTGTCTGGCCTAATGTGGCTAAAGGGCAGACCGGATGACAAATCCCTGATAGGGCCAGAGTTCTAGAAATGCTCATTTCTTACCTCACCCCATAACATTAAAAGCACCCTTTTTATAACCAAACTGTTTTTATTCACATTTCCTGTCGTCTTTCATACAGGCTAATACTTTCAAAATGTTTGTCACGTTCTGTATTGTACGTTTAAAAAATTTATTACAGAAAAAGAAAGTCCAAGAATAAAAATATTGTACACATTTTCAGATAAATTTTATAATGTCTAAAACCAAATCATGCACTTTTAAAATAAACAAAGCATTAACGTAGGCTTAATTCTCACAAAAATTATTTCTTATTTTGTTACGGCAAATTAATTTTTTCTATTAGTCTACTGTACGTATTTTTGTGAAATTCGGGAACATCAAGGGTTTGAACAAAGATATTGGACTGAGAAGTTTTCCGGCTGGAAGAAATAATAACTTGATTGTTTCCATCAGTAAATTCTTATTTCTATGGGCCAACGAGTACACTTAGTTTCAAGAGCGCCGATGTTCCATCAATAAAAGACAATTGCTGTCTTACTTGAAACTTAATACTAAAATCGCCGATTTAGACAGAAAACTGAATAGCAAAAAAGTTGCATTTCTTTTCCTGTATATTTGTTATTGGTTGCTTTGTAAAACTGTTTCGGTTTTACTAATTAAACACTGAAATTGAGGAAATTTTTTTGGCTTTGGTTACTCAACCAGTTTCGTTAGCTTTCAGGAATGCTGTGATTAAATGTAGGTAACGCAGTGGTTTACTCAAATTCGTTTAGAAATGGAAACTACTCGTTGAACAAGTAAATCTTGAATAAACCCACTAATCACGCTAGTAATTTGAAAAAAGTTTTCCTGGTGTTTGATTTTGTTTTCATTTTCAGTGTTTTTTTTAAAATATATGCTTGCGTAGTAGAACTGTTTCGATCGCCAGTATTTTGCTTTTTCGTCATAATTGATTTGTTGAAAATTGTCTTATTTCTGGGTTCGATGTATTGTTTAGATAAAACAATTAAAATTTTTTGGTATTTGCCAGTAATGTAGAAACTGTAGGCCAAATTTATATATAGTAAAAAATTCATAAGATTCAATGTAGAGACATTTATAGTTTTTTTTCCTGGACTGATTGTGATTACTTTCGCTTATTAACGTTATCTAAGTAAGCATAAAATATTTAATAAAAATACAATTTGGTTTAAATTTCGAATATAGATTAGATTATTAGGTACTTAAATATCTAAACTTGAAGAATGTGGTAAATATGTATGATAAATTAAGTACTAAAAAATTTCTAATTTGGGGCATGGTTCATGTGTCTATTTGTCTCCTATTGTTTCTTCTTCATTCTTTCCATGTCACCAAAGATGAACTTTTTTCAAATTATTTCAGATACAGAGGATTAACTATAGAAAGCTCATTAGAAACTAAAGATGAATCTATTTTAAGTTTCATTTGTGTGTGTGGTTTTAAATAAACAGAAAAGGTTGTATTTTTTAATTCAGAAAATTGATACAATGTATTACTTTTAAAGATTAATACAAAATATTACTTTTGCAGCTCTTTTTAAGCTATTCTACATTCAAACATAACACAAATCTCCACACAAAATTAAATATTTTTTAAATACGTCTATGAAAACAGCTCAGATATAACTTTTGGCCTGTTGGTTTCTAGTGAGTTTTGGCTCTAGTTTGATATCCTGCTGAATAATTTTATTACTAGCTGATATTGTGCGTATTTAGTAGGTTTTTTTTTTCAAAAACTTATTTTATGTCTATTTTTCCTACAGAATAATTTGTCTTTGAAAACTCCATTTCTGTACAATTCTGAGGCTGTTTCTAGCCATTATCTTATCTGTATTGTCGCAATTAAATATTTCTTATTTGTCAAAGGAAATACTTTCATTCATTTCGGTGTCATTGCCTCTTTCCATTTTTGACTGTAAGCTTTGTTTTGTTACTTATAGTTTTCAGTTAACATTTCCTATCTTCTGGAGAACGTTTTTTTCTTCTCCGATCACTGGATTGTTAATGTTGATTTCGTTTACGGAAAAAAAATGATGATCTTTTAATCCGCTGCTTTTTCTTTTATATCTGTCTATAATCTTATTGTATTCCCGTTCTTTTTTCCTTTCTTATGTGTAGAATATAAATTTATTTATATTCTACTAATGGTTTCATTTTAAAAACATACAAATAAAATTTTTTGCTTACTGTTCTTCTCACTTTCCGTTCTTTCTTGCTCTACAACTTCATGCTTTGTTCTTTTATTTCTTTATAATCATCGAAACTTGCTTGGAAACTTGATCTTCGTGTTTTAAAAATTTTATTCTTTCTTTCGATTTCGAGACTAAAATTCTGTAAAAAGAAGAGAGGAAATGCACATCAAAAGTCTATAACTCAGAATAAGATTTGTGACATTTAATATGAACTTCGATACTTAATTTTTTTTCGTAGTTCCATAGTACAAAAGCGACTCGTATTTCTTTTGTCTGTAGCGAAAGATATTGTCTTCAGTCACGAGTAAATGCTTTTCATCCCGTTTTCTCTGTGTGCATAAATGTTTATATTTTGAGTCTTCTGTAAGACTACTACTACATAACGTCATCCTTTTATTGCAGAACACAAAAAACGTAAATTTCGTAACAGTTCTCAAATGAAGTGTGTTTGGGTGCTTTTTTCCCCCCTCGTTTTGAATCGTGTGCTGGTCATTCCATGTTCATGTTCCTACTGAACAAATATTTCAGTTGACAAAAAACACTGTTTAGTGGAAATTATGAAAATTCTTCCGCACCTTTTCGTTAAATTAAATTAGAAAAACTTTTACACTTCAAGTATATTGAATCAGAGAAGCTTTTACTTTTCAGAACGAAAACGAAGTTAAAATAGCTTCTTGAAAAACGAAGTTAATAAATAGATATTAGTTTCAATTTACGTTGCAATATTGATGTAATGAAAGGAAATTCAAGAAACTTAAAATTATTCTAATGTACTTGATGATTTTTTTTATTCTCGCGGAAATTTTGAGGAGAATGTTCTATATTACGAACATTTGTACGTTTTTACAGGTGGCATATACCTTCCTTTTTATGTTTTCATTTAAATTTGTGTTTCTGAATTCAGTATTCTTTCCATTTATATCAGTTGGGACTGCGAACTATGACTTGCTGGCTTATTTCCTTGCATTAAGAATAAAAGTATCCAATTACACTTTTGATACATTTTCTCTAAAAACAGGTTCTTGTTTCTCGCTGAACTGATGTGATGATGATTGGAAGGAGAGAAAATCCGAAGCTAATTTTCCTGTTCTTTGCTTCTACTACGCTAATCATTTTTTTTTTTGTTAGCACTGCAAATGAATTGTACATTAGTTACATGTCTTCTAGACCAGGATTTAAACTTTTTCTTCGTGTTCTTCCTTTTTCAGATGAAATTTTTTTTATCGAACCTCAATTCCACCAGAAAAATTTTGTTATGAACCTAAATATTAAAATAAAATAAAAAATATGGACATAAAATGAATGATAGTGGAAAGAAATTCGATTAAAACTAGTTATTTGCCAATTTTTGATGAAATCTTTAAAGTCGAGATGATTTTCTTTATCGGCTTTGCTTTACAAGTATTGAAGAATCTAAAAGGAGAAGGTCCTGTCACAGATAAAGAAGACCCTTTCTGGACGAAGTCTAGAAATTTGACATTTCTTCACTTGCGTATTTCGTAATTCACGCTCTCTCTTAAACAATGACAAACTTTTATTGCTAACGATTGCTATAATACTATGGATTTTAAATTTGATTCTTCAAGTAATTCGATCAAATATTCTTACCTGTTTTTGTCCCTGTTCTTTGGATCTTGGAACAAGAATTCATACACTTTAATATTTTTATAACGCGTTTATTGGCTTTATATTTGTCGTAGTATTGTCAGTTCTTCTTTTCCCAGTTTATGTATATTTTTTCTAGGTGGAGATTCTTGTTTATTTTTGTGCCAGCATTTATCGGTAGTTCAATCTTGTCTTGAATGTCCTCAGTGGGTTTCCTACGATCCGCAGATACCGTGACAATCAATTTTGCTCCTGTCTGGTTGGGTGGCCAAGGGCGGCAGACAAGTTTCGCTTAAAGATTCAGATTATAAATTATTTTGAGTGAATCTTGATTTTTGAATTATTATTAGAAATGATTTGAGTTTGAATCTTGATGGCTTATATCTGTGTCTGATTCATGTTTCTTTCTTGGCTGACATGGATTTGCATCAGAGATATAGTTACCGCCATAAATATCTATTGAAATTGTGATTCTTATGTAGTAATCATTCGTTAAATTTGAACATAGCCTAGAGTCCTCTCGTTTTTGTTCTCCAAACTCGATTTTTCGAGCTAGTTAACGAACAGAATAGGACTAAATAATTGGTGTTTACTGATTTGCCACAATAATGGTTTAGTATAAGAAAATCAAAAACAAATATACCTATATATATACATTTTTAAGAGAAGTTGCTTTACAGTATAAATAAGTTAACGAAGACAAGTTTCGTATTGGGCGATTGAGTTTCCACTTTTTGTACGTTGCTCGGTCATTGTATCGGTAGATGCTATAATTATCAGAACCACTGATCACATCAGCTACCATGAAAACAACCACCGGGAAAACTCTGCAATGATCTGTAATAATGGCGACGTTATTTTAATTGTAAAATAAATGTCGCCAACATTCGGAAAAAAAAATCACAATAAAAGTTAACTATATTACTGCATTTGGCATCTGCAAATTAAATATATCATTGTCATGAAGCTGTATTGCGTTTGTTGCTGTTTATGAATCACACGCTGCTACTTATACGCACTCATTTCGCACTAATACGAAATTTCTTATTATTTAAGTCTTTCGAACTTCTTCAACAGAAAAAAAAGGATGACTCGCAAACAAGATTTTAATCGAGAGTTAGCAGTGCTGTGAAAATATTGGCTAGTTAAATGCTTGCTTAAGGGTCTTCGTCTCCGGCTGCGGTCTAAGATTACGAAAGCAATCATCATTTGCTGTTGTCTTCAAATTGGAATCTCAGTTTTGCTTAACTTGTTCTTGGCAATGCAATTATAATTTGAAGCAAAGTTTGAAGTTGATTTTTTCTTTTTTTCCAAAGGTGCGAAATTACATCATTTGAATCGCAGTAAGAGTGTAAAATTTTCATTTGCCCCTGCACCATTTCACTTTGTATGAGAATGCTTTGTAGAATAATTTTATAGAAATGAACTGAAAAGATGAATTGCATCGCATCATAATAAATTGGAGGGAAAATTGTTGAAAGGAAGAATAATATGATATCCAATGTAGAATTTCGAAAGCCAGATCTCGTGCCGTATAATTTATTTTCCAACTCGTATTCGCTACAAATTGCCAGAAACTCGAAAGATTTTTTTTCAGAATACATCAAAACCCTCTGAATTGGCCCTTCGGGATGCATGGCAGGTTGTTAAGTGCTATGTTTTGGAAACGCGAACATGTTTCTTCTATTTATCATAAATTTTAATAATTGCTCTAAATTTTATTATGTCACTTTTTGTGTCCATCAATTTACATTTAGTACAGAAAGAAATATTAGGAATTTTTCTAGTACATTTTATCTTGTTTTCTTTTTACTATTACCTTAAGGAATTTGGAACTTCGTTAAGGAAGGGATTTTGTTTTCCTGTAATTATAAGGAACATGACGAGAGGCAGGGGTCGGTCGGTAACTGTTTGCTATTTTAGTCAGGTCCGTGATGGCAAATTCTGAGCTTCCAAGTTCGGAAGGCCTCGGATTAGAGTCTTTCTGAAAATTTGTTGTGTACGTAGGTTTGATGCATTCTTAATTTGTGCAAGCTGAAACCTCTTCACGTTGGAGTAATGGGGAAGTTAGGAGAACGATGTCCCGTCTTTTGACAGCAGTCTAACACGACAAATAGTTCAGTCAACGAAGGCCAAAAATCGACGAATAGAAAAAAAAATGGTATAGTTTTGAAATTTGGCACAGTTGTTGGGAAGACTGCCCTAAACGACTTTTAAGTCCCCGCCGGTGTGTGTGTGTGGGGGGGGGGGGGTTAAATAGTTTTGTCGCCCCCTCCCCTCTTTGACACCACCACTACTCTCGACAGATGCAACACTACCCATTTATAATTATTATATAGGCATGAGGTTTTTTCTGAGGGTTGTTGCTTCAGCACTTTTTATTGATTTTACCATTACGGTAAGGAATTTGAGAAATATTCACTTTTGAACCCCTCCTATATCTTCTAAACTATTAATACTACAAAAAACAGTAGGACCTTTTTTGTAGGAAACTTCATGTAGTTTAATTTTTTAATTGAGTTTTTTTCGCCAGAGCCAGTTTTCGAGATATTTAAGAAAACTGATCCCCCCCCCCCCTTTAAACCCCACCGTACCTCCCACCTGCGGGGACTTTTAGTATGTCATTTAGGACACTATTCCCAACAACTGTGCCAAATTTCAAAACTACGTCATTTTCTTTTTCTATTTTTCCTTCGTTGACTGGACTATGACATCTAGGTCCGTGTTCAGTAGCTCTTGTGTGGCTTCAAAGCGAGACATTAACATAATAAATTAATCTGCATTCTAGAGGGTAAATTGAATGTAAAATGTTGGGAAACATTGCTTTAAGTAAATGTTTTTCTGTTACTGTGAATAAATCATAGGTTTATTTTTATCATAAAATACGTTATGTTCTTTCCAAAAGTCGAACGTCAGCAACGAATGTACCGTTCATCTAATTTCATAATCATTAGTTTTGAATAATGGCTTTTTCGTGTCGACGTATTTAGGATTTTTGTGCGTACTTGTTAGTTCACTGATTGCTTGGGAATTTTTAGGCAAAAATTGTTAAGTTGAATATTTGAAATAACTCGGGAAAGCATTTTTAGTTCTCAAGGCGTTTCTTATTTCTTGCGTGGACAGTGAATGATTGTTTTCAAGTGGAAAGAACAAGAAAACGCGGGTAAAAAGCAACGCCTCACAATTTTGTTTCTTCTTCTGTTTGAACTTTCCAGCTAGCTCTCTGCTGTACACATCATCGAACACAAGTTTACGCGCTAGACTTCACTGGCGAAAAACAAATGTGACATAGAAAAGCACCGTGCATAAATATACAACGAAAACTTTTGTTTTTCTGTTCGCGTGAGAGAAATTTCTTTTTGCACAAAACCAACAGGAGCATTCTTTCCTTTCTGTTTAAAATTCAACAGGGGGGATGGCGTTAAACTATCACCATTTTCAGGTGTGCGATACGTCATTTCGTTGAAAATGTTTCGTGAAACGCGAGATGAAATTTTCTACAATTCAGTCACGGAATCACTTGAAATGTTTCTATATTAGTGCTGTGGAAATACGAAAATGTTGTAATTCTATTTTTTGCAACATTATTAAACGTATGACAAATACTGTGATTAGAGGTATATTCTGCGCGTTGTCATTGATCTCCTTTCGGGATACATTTTTTTATATATAAACAAGTGGTGGCTTTCAATTCCGATTCTAATGAACTCCTAAAACTTCTCATTATGTGTTAAAATGTCAAATCTTTCGTACCGAATAAATTCGTTTTAAATTTAATTTGCGGAAGCAAATGCATTATTTAATTAGTTAAATAAATAATTTTTATATAAATACTCAAGGAATCTGTATTTTATTCTACAGTATAAGGTGCAATTCACTTTAAGATCTTATCAAGTCAAAAAAAAAAAAAAAACATCGTACCTGTTTATACAATTAAAAAAAAAATTCTTTGCTCTTGTATACTCTCTCCTCAAGGTATCGTATTCAATTTTAAAAATAAAGTTCCTGTTTTGAATAGTTTTTGTTTTTGAAACCTAAATCGGATTTAAGAATAAATTAATTCTCATTTTTCCATTTGTCTCTATAACGGTATTGGTTTTGTTTGTCTTCGAAGTACACGACTCTCATACTATTGTGATTTCTCTGCCCATTGTGGACACTTTTATTCATGCGTAACATTAAACTTTACGGTCTGTTGAAGTTTCAGAATTTTAGTTTGCTTATTGCAATTTCTAAAATTTCTTTCGTGTGTTATACCAGTTTTGGATCCAGCATTGTTTTCTGCTCTGTGTATATGTATGGGGAATTCGAGATGACGTAGGTGGGAATGAACTCGCTAAGAAGTTGACTACATTATTGTTACTTTTGGTTTTGTATCGTGCAAACGTTTAGAAAGCAAATGGAAAATACTATACACGAGTTATTCTTGTTGCTTTTATACTTTTAGTATTTTGAGGAATCTTGGCTTTATACGGGAGTTTTTGAATGTTCTGAGATATCTTGAATTGCAAACGCTAGTAATATTGTTCCCGCCAGGTTTTGTATTTGCTATAATGTGGTCTTGTAAGTATTTGCCTTATACAAATTTCTTTTGATAAGGTATGAGAAATACTTCTATATAGTGTTTTATTTTCTGACGTGTTTGGCTAATTAGAGATGATTGGAGAAATAATTTATTAGTATGAAAGGAATCCATTAAGAATGGTAAAGGAGCTTAAGTAAGTCGGAATTCTTTTAGTTCCCTTTCATTTCATTATAATTTGTGTAATTGCTTTGTAAAGTGTTTGGATGGATGTTCTGTGGTATCGTGGATTTTAAACGCTGATAGCAGTTTTCCTGCTCAATTTGACCGGAATTTTTTATTTGCAATAATACGGTGTTGAGTAAGTATTTGCCATGGACAAATTTCTTTTTATGAGCTTTGAGAAGTTTCTCATTTTTGACATGCAATGTTTTATTCTTCTAAACGTGTTCAGTTGATTAGAGATGTTGTCTGTTTTAGTGGAATGAAAGGAAATCAATACAGTAGTGAAGGAACACAAGTATAATCCGTATTTTTTCGTCAGTTTTTTTAAATCATCATATTCAGGCTATCTGTTCTTTTCAGAAACATCACAAAATACTGTTTAATCGTTGGTAGACAGAGTTTCGGTTTCAATTTCGGAGAATAGTAAATTCTTTCACTATTCCACTCAAAATCTATAATTTGAAGAAACTCAGATTTGATGTATCAAAACAGTCTTGAGACGAATATGGTTCAACGTTGCAGTGTAATAGAAAGTAAATTTTACTACGTGTTTTTGATGGAGTTATTTAAAAACGCTTATTTAACACTAGATATCACGAATCTCTTTCGAAGTTATTATTAGGAAAGTGAATCGGCGGTCTCCTGTTTTCTAAATAATGAATCTCTAGTTTTCTCAAGCATTTTCCCCCGCTGAGTTGTAATTGTATTATTCCAAATTGGTATGGATTGTTATAATTAATATTTTTCAAAATTATTTTTCGTTGGCTGACAGTGGAGTATTAAATTGTAGTTTAGTATTATGTGTTTATATTCATGAAAAGTATAAAAGTTGTTGCGTAATTAACATTCCTTAAATAAGATCATTGTCAAAAACTTTTCAAACGTTGTGAAAACTTTTGAAAAATGTTCACGTAACGGAAAGTGTCGATCCTTCATAAATTGAATCTGTTGAAGAACGTTGGGTACTGTCAGAAGAATAGAATTATTCAAACATTTTCTGTAACAAATGCTTTAACATTATGTCTCTTCCTTTCAAATGAAAAAACTGATTATTCTTAGTTGCGGATTCTTTATATTTTAGCGGAGAAAATCGAATCAAAGCTACTTATGTACTTTGAGATGGATAAATCGCTAACAATCTGAGGTTTCTCTTGGAATTTTGATATGTGTGCTTAACTTGTTTCCGAATATTTGGAAATACTTATTATGAAAAATATAGTTAAATAAAAACTCAGTGTAAGAGCTCAGTAAATATTTTGTTGAAGGTCATCTGTAACCATGTTTTTATGAATATGCGAATAAAAGTTTGCTGGAAAGCTGTGAATTGTAACTTCTGTTGCGAAGGCTGTAAATAGTTCAACAATTTTATTACCAGCGGGAGTGGCCTCCCCTAAACTTTCTCGTATATTTCTCAAAAATTTGTCATTTCCCCTCCCCCTGCGTGGATAAAAAATTCGAACCTACTGGAACCCAGAATGTAATGACTATCAGAAGGTTTTTCATTGAAGATTAATAGCGATTGCAAAATATTTAGATGAAGAATCAAATTCAAAGAGATGCGTATGTATTAAAACTTAGCAATATTTATTTTCTATCACACTGTAGCAAGCTCCGCTAATGCGAGGGCGTGCGCGAGTGAAAACAAAACAGGAGAAAATGACCTCGTTCGCTATCACAGAATAGCTTGCGCATGCGCAGAGATTACTTCCGGTTCACAAGTATAAAAATTGAATATGCAATTTGAATGCCTTTTTTTTTTATAACCGATTGAAACGAAATTCGGGCACAGATCTATAATTAATGTTAGCAACCGTCATACCAATTTTTATTTTTCTAAGCCAAAGGAGCAATAATTTTTACAAGTATGCGATTATACAGTCCGACAGACAGTCAACCCTTCAGCGGATTTGGTCCAGAATTTGACCTACATTTCTACATTCCCAAACCTACATTCCTGTTGATAAAAATGTGTACCAAATTTTATCTACCTAGCTATTCAAGTTTGTGAGTTATCGCGTTCACATTAACACGGACATACAGACAGTCAGACTTCCCGTGGACGGAATTTGTCCAAAATTTGATAGAAACCTACAAATTATGTGGCAAGACCACATACCAAATTTCATCCCCTTAGTTCTAATAGTTTTCGAGTTATCGTGTTCACAGACACACAGACGGACATAATTCTAAATTTGTATTTTTCGGACTCAGGGAGGTCTAAAACGTGGAGATTCGTCAAAATCTCGAGTTCGAATTTTTTGACGATTACAATACTTTCTCTTTGTATACTTCGTATACGAGAAAGTAAAAACTTGAAAAGCTAGATGGATAAAATTTCATACACAGTTCTATCGTTATGAATGTATGTCCGTATAATATTTTGGGCCAAATCCGTCAAGGGGTTGACCGTCTGTCGGTCTGTATACTCGCATATCCAACGAATCCGCTATCTCCACGCGCATGCGTACTGGACGCAATCTTCTGTGGACGATATTTATTGACTCATGCTTGGCTCTTTTTTTCATCCGATTCTCCATTCGCATGCGTACTGGTAGCTATCTGTGCACGCGGAAGGATTATGCGACTTGTCCTTGAGCCAGCAAGAGTAGAAATCGGTACGCATTTAATCGGAACGAATCTCTTTGAATTTGATTCTTTACCTAAATAATTTCCTGTTAGTCATTGGATCCTTGGTTACAATAGGTTCGAATTTTTTTATCCACGCGGGGGGAGGGGAAACAGCACCTTTTCGAGAAGTATACGAGAAAGTTTAGGGGAGAACACTCCCGCTGGTTAGATTTGTTTCGGATTTTAATAAGTTGTTTCCTTGTTACGGTTCTAAAACCAAAGCACTATTTCTGCTGACTTTTTAAATCCTTTATTTAATTAGGAATATAGGTTTGTTTCAGTTAGTTACAAGCGTCTTATATAACGCGTTTGCTAGTGGTTAATTTGTTGCTACTTAGTTTTAGAACTGGTACCACTATTAATTTGAACCATGCAATTCATACTCAACTCTAATAATGGAATAAAAATATTTAAATCGCGGATGAAGATTCCAATAAAATTCCGTATAAAAGCTACATGAGGAGATCGAATCTGGTAACTTTGAACTGTCGTGGCATGATGAGGGTGAGACACTGTTCTTCTGAAAAGTCCACATTACACCACCGTGCGGAAGTTTGATCCACACCAACAAATTTAATATGCATCACACCCATATGTAGAGAATTCGGGCTCGAACCTGCCATCTTCCAGGTGCTGTAGCTGAGACTGCCACCTAGTGACCGCTGCCCGTTGATCATTTTCAATGAACAAGCAACCGCGATTTTCTACCCTTTTGAACGTGTTGCGGGGAATTGTTGGAAACTACAAGTATTGCACGCGCATGTCTCGTAATTGAGATTACAGCTTTCAAGGTTTGTTCTTTTCCAAACTGTGTTCACAGTCTCCGCCTGCAAAATGTTAAATCAAACCGATTAAAAAGATACCAGAGTCATACGTTGGCTAATAGTTTTGACGAATGTAAGATTAGTATGTCGTCATGATGTACAAGAAATTTTTCATTGGCATAAACTACGTTACAAATAACTGAAAAAGCAAGGAGATTTTCTGGCATATCAGATCATGTTTTTACTTTCTCCTATACAAAGAGAAAGTATTGTAATCGTCAAAAAATTCGAACTCGAGATTTTGACGAATCTCCACGTTTTAGACCTCCCTGTGTCCGAAAAACACAATTTTGGAATTATGTCTGTCTGTGTGTCTGTGAACACGATAACTCAAAACCTATTAAATCTATAGGGATGAAATTTGGTATGTGGTCTTGACAGATAATTTGTAGGTTTCTGTCAAATTTTAGACAAATTCCATTCACGGGAAGTCTGTCTATATGCATGTCCGTGTTAATGTGAACGCGATAACTCACAAACTTGAATAGCTAGATAGATAAAATTTCGTACACAGTTTTATCATCAGGATTGTAGGCCCATATAAAATTTTGGGCCAAATCCGTCTGATGGTTTGACTGTCTGTCGGTCTGTATAATCGCATACTTGTAAAAATTATATCTCCTAAACCCTTTGGCTTAGATAAATAAAAATTGGTGTGACGGTTGCTGACAGTAATTATAGATCTCGGCCCAAATTTCATTTCAATCGGTTAAAAAAAGGCGTTCAAATTGCTTATTCAATTTTTTTAATCCGCTTCTCCATGCGCATGCGAACTGGTAGCAATCTCTGTCCACGCGGAAGGATTACGTCACCTTGTCCCTGAGCCGGCAAGAGTGGAATCGGTACGCATCTCTTTGAATTTGATTTTTTAGCTAAATATCTTACATTCGCTATAATCTACAATGAAAAACCTTCTGATAGTCATTGCATTCTGGGTTACAGTAGGTTCGAATTTTTTATCCACGCAGGGGGGAGGGGAAATGATTAAATTTTTGAAAAGTATGCGAGAAAGTTTAGGGGGAGGCCACTCCCGCTGGTTTTAAAAGGATTGAAACAAAAATTGGACACAAATCTACAATTATTAAGGTTAGAAGGCCACATACCAAATTTCATATATCTAAGTCATTATCTTAAAGAGTTATTGTGTTCACAAGTTTGCGGTTATACAGACAGTCAGCCCGTTGATGGATTTGGCCTAAAATTTTATACGGACCTACATTCATGATGATAAAACTGTGGACCAAATTTTATACTTCTAGCTATTCAAGTTTTTGAGTTATAGTGTTCACATGAAAGTGGACAGGTAGACAGACTTCCCGTAGACGGATTTTGTCCAAAATTTGATAGATGCTTACAAATGATGTGTCAAGAACTCATACCAAATGTCATCCCCGTAGCTCTAATAGTTTTTGAGTTATCGTGTTCACACACACAGAGACAGGCATGATTCCAAAATTGTGTTTTTCGGACTCGGGGAGGTCTAAAATGTGGAGATTCGTCAAAATCTCGAGTTCGAATTTTTTGACGATTACAATACTTTCTCTTTGTAGACTTCGTATACGAGAAAGTGAAAAAGCGTTCAAATTGCAAATTTCGTTTTCTTTTTCTTACACCCAGCTCTATTAGTAATCACGCCGGCTTTTAATTCCACTTCCGCGTTCGACGACCTTCGGAAATTGTGGTATGACGTTTCGCTTATTTTTTTTTTCTCTCCGCTGCGTTAGGGGTTGTTGTTCGTTTCACTGCCTCTTAGCTTATTTTTTTCTCTACATGTGTTAGGAGTATACGAGAAAATTTGGGGAGACCACTCCCGGTGGTTTAGAATGGGACGTCGACAGTTCATGAATCATTTATATACGTAGACGGCAGGAGCAGACGATTGAAGATATCTTATATTTGTTTCGACAGTGTAAATTTATGCATTGTTAGAGCTGCGAAACTGAAAATTTAAGTCTTTATCGTCTGCAGTCCTTATGTTGCTTTTGAAAGGGTCGATAAGTATTATGCGAAATTTTCCGTTTTTCGTTTGTTTGTTCACCACGCACAAAATAAATATTTTTTTTATTTACTTTTCAAACATTTTTAGCATTTTGCTAAGTTTGTGCAGAAAGCACTGATTATCTACGGTCGTCTAAGATTTCCCAACTGAAGAGCTTCCTGGACGTCTGCGTTTCATTTTATCGTTTTTCTTCCTTAATAATGGGGTTTTTGTCTTCTGTTAATATTTTTTTAAAATTTGTTATAGTGTTTTCTGTTCGGGACAAGCTTGAATATGTATGAACAATTTCAATGCACTCTTGATGTAAAATTTCATTTTTGAGAAGCAAAAACAGTACTAATATACAAATCAGTACTGAAAACATGAAAGCTTTTATGTTAATTTATTATTGGGAATGATTTCAGTACCATTTTTCTCGAGAATAATTTTCTAAAATATTAATTGCTTAGTGATTAGTACCGCTTTAATATCGCTTGCTTTCTGTGAAATTTAGGAATATTGCATTTTTCTTTCGTTTTGTAGTCGTTCTCAATCTTACGTCTTAGTAATTTCTTTTTAATTTTTAATAGTAGTAGTAATTCGTTGTATATTTGTTACGCTTTCTTTATTATAGTGCTAATTTACTGTATGTTCGGATAGACTATGTTAGATTGATTTGACCAGAACTTCTCTATTTTGTTTGTAACTGTAGAAGTTCGACTAAAAAACACTAAGATCCGGTAGCATTTAGACGTAACAAGCAAGTCAAAAATAACCAGCAATCGGGTGAAGAGTAAAAGGAACAAAGTAGTTGTGTTTTTGGTGTGGGGATGTTTTCCAACCATTATGGCTTTTTTTCCCCCTCTTTGCTGTTGATTTTTTTTTCTTTCGAGTCCTTGGGAGGAACAAACGTCTTCTATTTCTGAAAGCTAACCTGTTAATCGACAGTTGTCTTAAGCTTTATTATTATAGTGACACGAGCTTTTTATTTATTGCTTTAGGAGATAGGACTTGAGTGGCATAATTTCCTATGGCTATCTGATATAATGTTTAAAACAGAAACACAATAATTTGGTGATTTAATTTATATGTGTTTTATTTAATGCAATCCATAATATTGAAAGACACACACACACAAAAAAAAAAATCTAGCGCAGCATTACAATGAGCCTCACGCTTTCCTTAATATTGGTATTTAAGGATGCATTTATTTGCCTTATATTTTATGGTTGTGGGGAGTAAGAGTTAATCTGAAGCGACTTTTGCATTTTATGAATATTCATCAAAAAACGATAGTTTCTAATTATCGAAACTGTTTCTATACTTTTAAATCACAACTTTACGAAATTCAAAGAAAATAACGCTTAAATGACTGATTTATCTAAAGAAAAAGGAATCTGTTAGTATTTCTTATTTTGACAAATTGAAAGATTTTTTTTGTTGTCTTCTGATTAAAAAAAAAAAAAAATCCTTAATTTGGAATTTTGAAGTCTAAAGAAATATTTTGCAGTTCTCATAACTGATACTTTTGCAGGAGATGCGTATTTAATTTCTTACAGATTCCCGAAATCTAATACTGACATACATGCGACACACCTAATAATTTTTATGACCGTAGTTGAAAACTGCAATTGTGCATGGGAAAACTTTTCTCGTTTGTCTTTCGTGCACTGGCGATCCAATTGATTTATAGTTTTCATCTATAATGCTTTCCACGTCACGTAATTTTTCGGCAAATGGCAAATCTATGGCAAACCGAAGAATAAATTAGAAAAATCAACCGAACAGAAGTAATCAATGTACAAAACTAGAGTTTTTGCATATTATTTCTGAATCTGACAATAACTCCCATTATCGGAACAATCGCTGTTCATAATAATGTCCTCATTAATTCCTAGGTCGATTACGAATGATGTTTAGTATTCCAGAAATATTCCAGCAAGATTAATCGAAAAAATTTCCGGCAGTAATGAGTTTTGATCAATATTTACACTCTTCAGTGCAATGCGATATCGATTGAAAATCAATGGGATGCGCCATAAGAGGGGAGATTATTTTAATCATTAAGTTGTATTAACATCTTGATTTGAATCTGTAATGTGGAAGCTAAATAAATGTCCCTTTAAAAATAGTCATTGTATTGATGATTGAAGAGTTCTTTGGCCAAGGTATTTTTTTGCGTGTGGGATGGAAACGGAAAGTAATTTTCTTGTCGAATTACATTAGTTTTATAAATATATATTTCACGTGTAGAGAAAAAGTTATTTTATGTCTTTATTATCGATCTCACTTTTAACTCTTTCTGTACTAATGTGTCATATTTATCCCAGAAATTGTTTTTGTGTGTTAATTCAAATTTATGTAATAAAAGTTAAAAATTAAAAGAATAATGTGATTATTGACCGTGCAACTCTTTTATTACTTTCTTCAAGACTAGTTGTACATATCACGTTCCATACTAAAATTCTACTGGCCAGCAAATAGCAAAATTTGTTTTAGCTGATTATTTTTAGTCATAGAGACATGAAGATCAATGAAATTGTACTAGCTATTTCAAGTCTGCAAATCACAACAACAGTCAAAAATAATTATCAGTCTAGAGAGGGTTAAAGCAAGAGAATTTACCAAACGTTAACGATTATACGAACCGATTCTCAACTTTACGAAAATAAGACTCGGATAGAAAGTAATCCAGCATGCTATCACATGTGGAACTCGTTTTTTTTATTAATTAATTTGTACTCTACGCGAAGGTGGTCGCATGGATTACCACTTCTTCCACATATGTTTCATCAAGATGACCTGCTTCCTAGCTCAGGAAAAAGGCTCTTACTTTGTTCTCGAGTGACTGCTGGGGGAATGTCGGAGAAAATGAATGCTCGTTCATTCACACACTCTTTCTTTAAGTAGCTTGAAGACCTTGACCGATCAAAATGTCAAGAGGCAATCGTCTCATCTTGACCAGCAGCTCTGAAATTTTGAACTGTTCGATTCCTTTTCTGACTTCGTTCGGTGGGGATACCGGAAACTCTGTAGTAGAACCGATTTTCGATGTTGTCCCAATGAGTTTTTTGGTTTTGAGACTTCTTGAGTAGAGTTAAGAATCGCTGGATTTCCGGCATATCCTGAAAATTGTGTGTCTCATGAATTTTACTTACGTCTGTATCTTTAAAGTAAATAATATCCAAAACGTTTATGACAAATCTACATGCGATTCTCGTCATTTTTACTTTCTCGTATACGAAGTATACAAAGATAAGGTATTGTAATCGTCAAAAAATTCGAACTCGAGATTTTGACGAATCTCCACGTTTTAGACCTCCCTGAGTCCGAAAAACACAATTTTGGAATTATGTGTGTGTGTGTGTGTGTGTCTGTCTGTGAACACGATAACTCGAAAACTATTAGAGATAAAGGCATGAAATTTGGTATGTAGTCTTTAAACATAATTTGTAGGTTTCTCTCAAATTTTGGGCAAAATCCGTCAACGGGAAGTCTGTCTGTTTGTATGTCCGAAGTCATGTGAACACTATAACTCAAAAATTTGAATAGCTAGATGGATAAAATTTCGTACACAGTTTTATCGTTATGAATGTAGATCCGTATAAAATTTTGGGCCAAATCCGTCAAAAGGTTGACTATCTGTCGGTCTGTATAATAGCGAATTCGTTGGAGATGCGATCTCCTGGCGCATGCGTACTTGACGCAATTTTCTGTGCACGACATTTATTGACTACTGCTTGGCGCTTTTGTTTTCATCCGATTCTCCATGCGCATGCGTACTTGGTAGCAATCTGTGCACGCGGAAAGATTGTCCTTGAGCCAAGAAAGAGTAGAAATTGGTACGCATTTAGTCGGAACGAATCTCTTAAAATTTGATTTTTTACCTAAATATTTTCTGATAGTCATTGGATCCTGGTTACAATGGGTTCGAATTTTTTTATCCACGCGGTGGGGGGGGAGGGGAAACAGCACCTTTTTCGAGAAGTATACGAGAAAGTTTAGGGGAGACCACTCCCGCTGGTTTAGACAAGCGGGGAGAAATCTGTGACACAAGTGGTCTGATCAGTGACGTTTTTAATCTGATGCGAAGCTTTCTCTTTAACCCTTTCCGGCCCGGTGATACCATTTGGCATCAACGGAGTAATCTGCTTTTATTAATCAACATCACTTGCCGCCATATTTTACTTACATGTTCCTAGATGGCAACATGATCTGTGTACAAATAAATAATGAATGAATAATTTAAATTCATTTATCTGGATGAAATTAATTAATTCATAACCCGCACGAAATGAATAATTTTAATCATGAAGTATTTTTAAATTTTTTTTTTCAATATTTAATATTTTTTTTCTGGCATATAATTTCTTCTGGAGAAGGTTAAGTGTGATTGTCTGATGGTCGTTATCACTCTGACCAATTTGCCGATGGAAATTTGGCTATTAGCGTAAGGCTTTTTGGGAAGGTGGTCTTTTTTTTTTTTTACCCCTCCATTGCCTCCCTCTCTTTTCTCTCTCACCAACTAACTTTAACTTACCTTTAACTTATGTGATGTTTCCAACCGCTTTTGTATAAATACTATATCTTTCAAGATGAATCCTGGAAAGTATGATTTTTAGGTTCCTCAGTGGAGGGTAAAAAAAGGTTCCGACTTTCTATTTTAAAGAAGATTTCTCAAAATTTTGCCCTAATTGCCGTCAAAATGTTGAAGTCCATCTTGGTAAAATCAGTAATTATACCTAAAGTAACTAGATTTTCGGTATTTTAGTCCGGAACGCTCTAGAACCCGAGCGCGTAACCCGATACGACAGCTTGACTAGAAAATAGGGAGAATGTTGAAGAAAACCCAGAAAATAAACAAAAAATTATAAACAATAAAAAGGTTAATTATGGAAAAAACAAACAAAAGTTAAAGAGGCATTAATAATGCATTTTACATCTCTTTTTCCTTCAGACTGATTCATCCACATCAGGTCATATTAGGGTGACCATATTCTATGCTTAGTAAAAATTAGAACGAGGAATTTATTTTAACACTTCCAATCTAATATATTTTTTATTTGATTATTTTAATTATTTACTACGGATTAAAAAACGGTATAATCTGGGACAGAGCATCGAAATTCAAACTGTTTCGGCTAATCCGGAAACG
The DNA here is from genome assembly GCA_013235015.1 of Araneus ventricosus. Lineage (NCBI taxonomy): Eukaryota > Metazoa > Arthropoda > Arachnida > Araneae > Araneidae > Araneus > Araneus ventricosus. Next base: position 370,622 of record BGPR01000450.1, read on the forward strand.
CCTGGTCAGTTAGTATCTACGTCCAAATCGACAATCGCATTTTTAACAACAGCAGCAATAACAAAAATGGAATCAAGTTCATACCATTTGACTTTTATCCCTATTAAGCTCCCAGTTGTAGCTTCGATTTACCTCTAGTTCTTAGTGGAGAAGGCTGCTACTTTCAGACGCTAACCCAATACTTACAAGAGCCATGAAATTAAATTCTCCTTGTGATTTCACAAAAATTCCTAATATCTTGGGAAATCAATAAATTATTTAGCAATCCAAAGAAAATGCTTTTTGATAGCGTATAAAAATATTTTGTTTGTTTTCATAATGTTGAAATTGTGCCCAAGATGTGCAGACACTCTTTGTGCAAGCCTTGTTCGATATTTTTTTAAATATATATATATATATCTTTTCATTTATGCAATTCAAATTTTCTTTAACCTTTATAAATGGTAATAGTTGTATAGTTAAAAAGTGTTAAATAGCTTGAGTGGAAAATCAAATAATGATATGAACACCATATTCATTTATTTTTTTTATCTTTTTCCATGCGTAGCGTTGAAGAATTTGGATGAATGTAGGATCTCAAAATTTTTCTTTTTCGGAAAAGTATCGTAATGGAAAACGTTCAAATGTATAAGTGATGTTTTATACATATTCTATTCGAGTGTACTTTTTTTTTCCTTCTCTAAGAAATGAAATAATAGTTTAAACTTTTTATAAAAAGTGAAAACTATTAATTTCCTATCGATATTTTGTGTATTATTTATACTTGCATTATATAAACTTTATGTTTAAAGTAGGGCACATGAATGCAAATGTGATGATTCTTTTTTCCCTTTTGCTTTTTCATACCACGAAACTCATAAGGAAGTTGACGCTGACTTGATCAGTTCTTTAAACGAGTCATGATCTTGCAATTTATTGCTAGATTGCTTTTGTTTTATCAACGGAAATGATTTCAAAAGAAAAATTCGTACTCGCATCTATCCATTGCAGAAGTTGAAGCATGCATAATTGTTTTCATTTGTTTTCCGTTGTTTAAAATCTGCAATTAGTTCATGCTTATTGTAGATTGGTTTGTTTTTGTCCTAATTTGCTTCATCTTGCGAATATTCTTAGTCATTTGACCATGTATTAATTATTGTTAAGTCCTTGCGATTAATAATTTTGTCTTTTTGTAATTGAAATGTTCAAAGTAGGTAAAGGAAATGAAGACTGTGAGATATTACGAAAATTATGAAAAAAGCGTCTTTCATAACTCATTCAGTTTAAAGAAAATATGCTTTTATTCCTTGCGCGTGTTCAGACGAGGGAATTTTGAGAATGTGAGAAACTATTTTCGTTAGATATTTATTGCATTCGTTCAGATATTTCAAAATTGTAGTAATTCGTCTAAGTGCGCAAAAATGTTAATTTGTGTTCTGTCGTGAATCAGGAATTTTAAAATCCTTTATTTTAAGAAGAACGTTGTCTCGATGAGTTGAAAACAACTTACCCGATGGACTGACAAGTGTGGCCTATTTTCCGTGAAAATCTTTAAAGTCATCAGACCGCATTTGTATGACATGATATGGGTGTCTTGGATTGACTTGTTTTCAAATTCTAATTAGTTTGTAGAACTGAGTTTGAAATGATTGAATTTTGATTTTGGAGAATTCATGAATCCTACCCATATTATCAACTCAGTTCTGTCCTTTTCCTCAGCTGCATTTTGTGAAAAGTACTAGCAATGTCATTACCAGCGCGGCCAGATAAATTTTCACTCCACAAGACACAATATACTTGTTTAGTTGGAGTCAAGTTGTAGACGTTTAATTTTCTCGGGTAAAAAAAAAAAGAGCTAATATTAGCATTACAGGCAAATCTTTGATTTTCTTTTCCTCATGTCATCCGACAGTGTTTTCGTTTTTTTGCCACTTTGAATTTCTGGAAAGGTCACATCTGTCGCTTTTGGGGGAGTGAAATTCAAGGTTAAACTCCTTGATAAAAATTCTGTAGTACATTGATTTTCTAATCGCAGTTATTTTCTCAGTACAACACTTTGAAGATATAATTTTCCTAATAATGAGGTGAGAATCCAAATGTTCTCTTTTAGTAAGTGCCCTGCAGTAATGGGCTACTATGGGGAAGAATTTCATGTATTCCCTTACTAAAACTGGGTCTTCTTTCGGTTCTCTTCTACTATGTCCATTCTTTCCTCTTTGGTCTTGGGTTGGTTTCCACATTTTTAGCTAAATGTGTAGTGCACACTGGCTTTTGCGGTATAAATAATGTTCCTAAGTAGAAAGATTTGCATACCTGTATTTTCTCTTCCTTTACAAAAAAGGAAAAAAGGAAAAGTTCCTTCTTTTCTTGACGACGTAATTTTTCTTCTATTCTTCTCATTATCTGCTTGGTATTCATCTTTCACCAATCATCTTCTTCCACTTCGACTCGTTATTCCGTTTTCATTTTCTTTGGTTTTACCCTTAACAGTTGACACGATTTTTAATAAGAAAATTCCTTTTTTTTTCTGTAGCTATGCCTATGTAATAAAATGGATCATGAATATCTAAGCACTCTGTGTCTGAAATGTTTTGACCATACTTATATTTATATTGCAATTATTAGTTTGATTCGACTCATTTGGCCTGGGTGATGGCATTTTTTGTGTTAAACGCCTTTTCTTCCTCCCCCACTTACCAAAAAAGAAAAGAAAAGGTTAGACTGGTAATAAAGAGGTTGGTTAGGAAATACTAGGCCTATATATTGTAGGTGTAGCTTTATAATTTAGTATATGCAAAATAATATGGGTAAATATTATACTCTTTATAAATACCGTACTAATATTACAACATAAGATGCTTACTTCAAACTCTGAATTACACTGTCATTGCTGCTCTCGCTTGATGTGAAATGGATAAAATCTATTTCACTACCTGTTTTGTTGAATAAATCGGGCCAAGTTTCTAGCTCGCTCAACTCATTTTCCATGTTGCTCTGCTAAAGAATTTAACTTTATTCTATTGTAAAACGGTACACAAAACATTTATAATGAACTCAAATCCCAGTTAGCGCCCAAACAAACAACCACAGCCTGCTTGAATAATGATACAGCTGATCAGTGGTCACAATAAAGGCAGATAGAACCTTGTCACATTAGTAGTTCTTTTATTTACCTCTAGAATGCATGCAGAGTCAGTTCGCTGTGTAGATCTAACTTAATATAATAGTTTAAACTCATAATCTCATTTTTGGTAAAAATGTCAGAGCCTTGTCAAACCAACAGAGCGATTTGCCGTGTTTTTTTAGTGAAAATGTAATCCTCTTTTTAATTTATGTTCGCTGAACCATCTGCTATTTCCGTTTTAACTATTACAAACTGCTTTGATTTTTATTTTAAGGATTTTCTTTTTATATTTTGTTAACTTCTGGCACTACATATGCGCACTCCGTTACTAAAACAACCAATAATATCAATGTATGTTTTTGTAGTGATTTTTAAGACAAATTGATCGTTGTTATCGTTATGCTATTCTCGCATATGAATTTCATATAATATCGCCAATTTGAGTCCCAAAGACTTCCAAAAAGATTAAAATACCTCTTGTAAGTTGAACGTAAAGAACTAGGTATAGACACCGTCTGCCTTTCTAAAAGAAAGAGGAGATTAAATTTTTTACCCGAGAACGACATTGTACTTGATATTCAGTGATTTGATGAAGCATTGGAGACAGCCAGGATTGTAACACAATCTTTAAAAGAAGTGCTACATTAGCGTTTTTTTAAAAGAGTATTGTATCAGCGATTACCTTTTGTGCCATTCTGAAGAGACATCTGTGTAGGATGACGACTCATGCGACAGAAAGATGGCTGAATGACCAACAACATTTTTAGGAATTGTCTGGAAATTCATATGAGAATTTCAATTTTGAGGAATTTTGACTTATTTAATACGATTATGTGTCTAAGATTGTTGACAACTTTATAAACATTTAAAATTTGCAATTTTAACTGTAACATGCTCCCTTGGCTTATTTATTTAACTGAAACGTTGATAAGTGTTAAAATAAATTTTATATGAATCCCAAAAGGATTTTAAAAAAGGATAGTTTCGTTCGTTTCAAAAAATTTAATATTCGTTGCAACAGTTTCGAAATTTTCTAGTATGTCATTTTCTTCAAAAAAATTAAACCTTCTTTAAGCATTCTTGAACCTCTCAAAATAAATTAACTTGCTTCATCATAATAATTAATGTTTATGACTTGCTACTTAATTAACATATTAGATATTTTAAAACATCTTTTATGTCTTGATAGCGTATAATTGATAAAAATTAATGAAGTATGAGACAAATGCAATGATACATTCTACTTACGAGAGCCAGACATATTGTTTTTCTTGCACCCATTTCCTGGTTTTCATTTTAATCGTAAGAACTGAATCTTTTAAGAAGTGTTAATGCTTTTCAAAAATTCTTTTCCTGGTTTTGAAAAAGCTTTTAACACAATCAGTTTTATTTTTTGAAATCTGTTATTTATCATGCTTTTGAGATTCAAATAAGAATTATGTTATTGTCTAGAAAAACTGTTAATGATTCTTAATGTGACTTCGCATTTGAAGCTTGAAAAAATGATTTTGTTTATATTATGCTTGATGCCCTGTATTTTCTTTATGTATTGCCATAGAAATATGAAACCTGTATTCATTTTTGGATCAGAGAATTTAATCCATGGACTCTAAAATTAGTCGTAAGATCTTATTTTTCATTTGTTTGATGGTTTCTTGTTGAAATAAATCGTACCACCAATTGAAAAGCATCCCATTGTTTTCCAATCTGAAGAACACGAACAGTGTTCATTTATAGTTGCCAGTTATTTAGAGTAGACGAAGTATAGTTTCATGCACAGTTGATGCCTTGGCAAATTAAAACCACCGAAAGACTGTCTTTTTTTTAATGCCAAGAATAAAAACTGCTCTGATTCTATCAAAACAATTATCCTGATTTTTATCGATTTCGTTTCGCTTGACTTACTTTTACCTCGTTTAGCAGGCCTTTCGGGTACTTGAGTTGGTGGTTTCTGAAACAGACATCGATTTTGCATGTGACATCAGTGATGTTATTTTTAAATATTTTACCCTTCGAAATTTTTTCCGCTGGTTGAAGAAAGAAGTAAATCCTCACAACCTCATTTTTCGTTACTTTGAAGCGGCTTTGTTTAGTAATGAGGATGACTAAGTTACCCAGGGATTAACGAAAGGTCTGTGAAAAGTGTCTCTTCATATGCCGGTAGTTTTTACGCTCTTTTTTTTGTGTGTGTGTTCACTCTATTTCTACTTTTAAGTGGCTGACTACATAATATGTTTCATTTTTATGCAGTTATTTTTTTCTGTTTTTAATTGGAAAAAAAGTTGTAAAATCAATTCTTCGAATACTTCTAATTTTGACTACGGAATTATTGACTGGAAAGCATATTTAAAATAGAAACAGTCTTGAATTGTTCAACGAAATTGTGAAAATGTTTTCTGCATCAACAGAATGATGACCTATCATGTCTAGACAAAAGGCTTATTTTCTGTCCGGTTTTATAGATTTGTTCTAATTCTGGATTTCTAAAGTTTTTTGCACTTTTTCAGGAGAAAGTTTTCGCAACCCAATTTTCTTCCGATATATTCCGTCATAACTCCGAAATTAAAAGATAAATAAGAAAATGTAGCAGGAGTATAATGAAAAAGAACTTTAAATTAAAGTAGTTGTTTTGTAAACTTTTTTTGATGCTTTAAATATATGTAATTTCTTTTTTCCATTTCTTGCTTATAAATATCGGAAGAATCTAAAAGAAGGCATTTAAATGCTACCTGTTTGGAGTTATAATCTACAGTATGATTTGGTCTGTTCTGATTTATGGAGAATAGTATCAAATCTTGTCACTTACAGTGTGGACATATAGAAAGAAAAACATCATATAAAGCCCAGATTTTGTAAATTTGGAAAACTGCAAGCATTTAAATATTATGTAGGGCAAGTCAATTCGTTGTCTTGTTATTATATAATTTACTTTATTCTGAACATGTGAAGCAGTGTAATGAGTTATTTGTTACTTGACCGAGGGTTTGTCCTTTAAATGTAATGAGTATATGGAACTTTTTAAGGCGCTGTTTACGTTCCTGAATCTAGTTTCTTACGTCTTGAAGTTTTCAATGACTGTAGGTTCTGTGTGAATGAAAAGTTTATTTTAAGTGTTTGTTTCTCTCGTCGAAATTGGCGCCTCAGTAAGACAGTTGGATTCCTGCCACCTCTGATTCTCTCTCTGAAATACATTCGTCCCTCTTGTTTCTGTTCTTTTTAAATGAAAGGAGAGAAAGCAACAAATATTCGGAAAGCTTAAAATTTTTATTTTCCATGAAAGTAATTCCCTTTTTGTCATACTGTCACTAATAACAAAAACTGGTGTATAAAAGAATAAATACTTGTTTGTAGCCTACACATAGGCATATGTGCCATAAAATCTAAACAAACAAAATCTGGTAGTTATTATTTTTTTAAAAATAAGAGTGTGAACTCTGTGTTATTGCTTCATGTACTGGTTCAGAATTTTTCAATGGAGTTCTGAGTGGTAATCTAAGCTTTCGGAGTTATTTTTGCGAGCGGTAGTTTTTAACATGCAGTGACGATTCCTTTTTTTTCTATGTATAAATTTTATATTTATTTAGATTTTGATTATTTCTAGTTGACATTGCAGCAATACTATTTTTTCCTCTCCATTTCAATTAAGATTGAGTTTGAGGAAGAGAATGTTTGTTGTGTAATATTTTGCTTGAATTAGAAAACAGTGAATTACATAGTGAATTTAAGAATACTCTGGAATAGAAATTTCCAGACCCTTGAACTCTAAATAGATCGAGAAGAATCAAGACACCACCCTCTAATCCTCACGAATAAAGCGACGTATCCCCTGAACTCTAGAAAGGTTGAGAACAATCCAGAGACACCCCCTGGCCCATTCAGAAAGGCAAAGGACGGGGATGGGACCCCGAGATATATAAAGGGGTGGAGATAAGAAAAGACAAGGCGGAGAAGAATGTAACAAGAATCAAAGTGGGTTGTTGGATAAAACCTTAAGTGGCCGATTTTTCTGAATGACTTGATGGTGACTTTGTTATCCAAATGACGGTGGCTGCCTGGTAAACTAAAAGATTTTATTGAGACCATATATGTTGAGTGAAGAAAGCAATTAAGTGACTTGATATTATTAATACCTCTGGTTGGAAACGACAAGTGCATATATTTTAATGAACACATTAATAAAAATAATTATTAGACAAAGGTCGAACCTGGGATTGCTAATTGGGTTAATTGAATTTAATAAACTTATTTGAATTAAACCAAAATCCAATCATAACATGTTTTAGAGGTGCAAGAGAAAGCCATAAATTAGAATGGGGGAGAAAACCTAAACTCTGCTAGGATACATTGCACCAATTTTTAGTGCATATTTGGTTACAAATACCGCAAAAGATCGTATTTAATGGTAGAAATTTACGATACAATTTTATAAACCTACTTCGGAAGAATAGTTATTTCTTTAAATTTGTCTATTAATTAGGAAGTCAAGTGACCTTCTCTTTGATATGACAAAATATCAGTCAAAAGAGAAGTGATTTCAGTAATTAAACTAAAGGGCCTACAGATTAGTTTTCTGTATGGAAGTATATCAGTAATCTATATATATTTATCGATTTTTTTTCTGGCAAAGTTGAGCACTTGCTTCACTTTCCCCCCTTCTAATTGGCTCATACTAGGTTAAAAGCCCTTTATTAAAATGTGCTTTATAAAGCCATCGCAATAGATTATTTCATGCAAAACGGAGCGAAAAGCATCATCTAGATTTATATGCATTTCTTTCGCCTTAAGATGAAGTCTAGTCAAGAGAGACGTTCCTAATGGTTGAAGGTCTCGAGTGGTTTTTGTATGAGTGTCGGAGACCGTTTACGCCTCAGGAATTGATTTCCTAATCTTGTCTACTGGACTCGAGAAGATTTGATTCTACCGAAAACGACGGGAGAGAAAATGTTGAAAACTTCTGCTTAGGAGTTGTCGGGTTAGTGGGAGGATTTAAATTGACTTAATGTATGCAAATGTGATGCTCCTCGGCGAAGAAGATGCTAGTTGTACTCGTTTTAATGTTTTGCATTATATCCATTCTACTTATTTTTTTTTTATGTTGTTACTTTTTACTCGTATGATTCTTCTTTTATTTTATATTACGAAGAACCTTGAAAAGCCATTTGGGAATGCTTTGGATTGATTCGTGTTTTTGAAATAAATCCGCCTAGAAACGAGGGCTTCGAAGTATCGTTAACCATTCCGTCCCTTTGACAAATATTCATAACGCTGCGTCATGGCTTTGACATGTCAAAAGATTAATATATGATTTGAAATAGCGCAGACAGGGGAAATATCAGCTTTTAGCGCGTACGTGACTCTTGCTATTGTTTCAGAATGAAATATAAAGGATGTTGATTACGATGGAAGACTGACTTTTCCAATTTCCAGTTGATTTTGTGGAAAATTTTATATTTATTGTTTATGTGGTGTGAAACGCCGTCGCACACTGATTTTATTGTCGAATTATTTTCTGGTCATTGAATCATTATAACGTTCAACTTTTAGAACACAGATACTGTGTGTTTATTGCATATTTCGTTACCATGATTGGCAGAGTTTCCTAGGAAATGCTCAGTTTTTTAATAATCAGTTATTACTGTTATGAAAACAGCATGAAACATTTTACTGCAGATGGTGCGAGTTGATTTTTAGCCAACTTATTGAATTGTTGCTGATAAGAATATTCTTATAATAATGTGCTTTCCAGGCCGGATTTATCTGCAGCTTCTTGTATGTTCTATCTACTTAACGCTAACCTGTTTAGTCATTTAAAAAGTAACATAGCTTTAATTCTTATATTTTCGTACCCATTTCGTCATGCTTGTTACAGCTATTCTTGACTATCAATTTTGTGAATTCGGATCATAACTCCCTGCCCCGGCTCTCTTTCTAAACATACCCTCGGCTTGCTTTAAAATGTAGAACTCTGCTAAGTGTTTGTGCGTGGAGATTTTACACCTTTCGGCGTGATGCCAGACTTCTTGGCACTTCATGGATCCTAGTTGGTAGTTGTGCCAGGCTTCTGGCGAAACGTGTAGTTGTTTGGTTTGATGTAAAACTTTCAAAAGTAGGTGGATTGGACTTCGGGAGACATGATTTGATGTATTAACGAATTTTATTCATTTTGTCGTCAGTTTTTGTTTCACGAATCGGTTTTTTCGTCTGCTTCTCGCATTGACATTGTTAAAGCATCTCACCCTAGAAGGGTTAGATACTCTAGAAATTTATTTTTTTGGTATATGTTTACTGAATTACTTGTATTTATGTAACAATATTGCTCTTCTGGAAACATGTTATTGGATTTTTGTTAAGAAATTCATTTAATGCAAATGGAATAGTATTCAATATTTTTAATCGTGTTTTCGCTACATTTCAAGATTACAATTAATTATTTTAAGGTAACATTTAAAATAACGAAATTTAAGTTCGTTCTTTAAAGATATTTAAATGCTGAAACTATTCTGCCATTGTTTTGAAAGTTTGAAATTGAGTGTTTTTTTTTTTGTAAGCATCCATATTATAATATTTCAATTGATACATATATAGTAATACTTTCTAGTTGTCTCTTTTCCATTCTTATGTAAAATAATAAAAATCTATATAAATGGCCTCATAATCATACGTATTGATTCTTTTCTTCCATCTTGTTTTCGTGAATTGTAATTAAATTATTTCAACTGGATTAATATTTGGAGAGAATTTCTCGTAAACTAAGTTAAAGTGATTCTGTAAATTAAGCAACTGGTTAATAAACTCCGTCAAATTAGAAATTAGAAGCAAAGAATCTGATTAATATTAATTTTTCGAAATTTTTAAAATATGATCTTAGTTTTAACAAATGCGAAAATCTCTATATTTTTTTTAACAATTGAATAATGTGGGCGATAAATGCTGTCGTTTTCTACTTTTGAAATTGCACCGCTCTCAATAAAAATGAGAAGTCATGTTGCAAGATAAAATCAGCCGCTCTTCTTAATGTATTTCCGGCTCGAAGAACCACTACTTACGGACCGTTCGGCATTAAGTTGTGTGACCTTCGTCGCAGTCTATGTGCTATTTTCCTCTTTGTCGATGCCTTTTCATGCGATTCGCAGAATTCGAATAGACGGAATTCGTCAATTGATATCTCTCGACTAATAGAGCTATGATATTTGGTATTTATTGTAGGAGGAAGAAAAACTATGAATTAAAAATCATTATAAAAATTAGAATAAAATTTTTTTAGACTTCATTATATAATGCTATGTAAAATGTGTAGTAGATTAACTAAGATTTAATTGAACGAATAATTTCTTTAATGTGAGTCGTTTTGTTTCAAATCCTCGCTGTTAAATGAAAATGTCATAAGTCAAAATTCATAAACAGCAAAACATACGAAATTATGATGTCACAGCTGGAATCCCTAACGACGTATAATATTTTTGACAACAAATAACAATCGTAATATCACAAACAACAATCTGAAAGCAGATGTAGCTAACGCATACAGTGTTCAATAATATTTTTTTTGGAAATTTGACATACCTCATTTGGATAGAATTTTGACCGAAGAAATAGAGGAGAGTGGAGACGAGAAAATGATCAGTGTGTACAAGCAGAGAAATTTATAACATCAGTGGCGAATCCAGGATTTAGGTCTCGGGGCCGGGCCCCCTGAGATCATAAAAATTTTGTATCATCGTGACGAATGTGAATCCTCATGGCTTATGTAAACGAAAAACACTTGAACTTTACAGACTTTACTGATCTGAGAATAAGAATCGTAAAAAACATTGCAATACTTTCGATAATTTAATAAAAAATACAATGAAATAACTAGCCAAAAAATGTTTTCGACCGTGTCAACGCTACAAGTACAAGTGGAATGACTAGAAAAGTAAGAATATTTTTGAGCCTGTCAAGCCAGACAGCAATATTGTTACGATTTTATTATTTTTTTTAAAAATGAAAATTAAGAAAAAACAGTTATAGTGATTTTAAATAAAATCAAGAATTTTGGTTTAGTTCTGGGGGGGAGGTGTAGCCCGATAGCCCCCCCCCCGGGATTCGCTACTGTATAACATGGAATACGATTTTGGCAAGACATATGCTGACAAAAGTGAAATATTGAAAAGTTTGATTGATGGCATATTGGACGCTTCTTGTTATCATTTGTAATGGGTGCGACCCGTATTTTTAGCTGGTCGGTCTCTGATCAATGATTTCATTTCCTTTTGAACCGTGCTCGCAGTGATGGACGACAAAATGATATCGCAATTTTAGATCTTCTGCATATCGTAACTTGTGCAGTAAAGAGCAGTTATAAGAGCTAGACAGACGCTCGACATATTAAATAAATAAAATTATTACACCTCCGCAATCTTCAAAAGCTCTGAGTGACAAGTAAGAAGCGTTATACTGGTAGTAATAATCCAATTGACGAAACAGTTCTCTGAAGATATGAAATGTAGGACTGTGACTGCTCAAGTTACGATTTTCTTCAAAAGTTTCATTCAAGCGTGAATTTAAAAGTGTTTCTTTGCGCATGTGTGAGTAATCATCAGTTATTTCTTTTTATCACAGTAATATCTCAGTGCAATCAATTTAAACAGTACAAATTTCATGTAGGTGTGTGACTGAAAATCGGATTTTAAAAGAGGTTTGGAGGAAACTAGGATTAATTTAATCTACTTTGTACAATAGTCTTTGAAACAAAATTTGTATTAACAACAACATTTTACAGGTTTATCAGGATTTTTATGCTGTAACTAGTGTCTATAAGGCTGCTGTATGAAAGGACATGGATGGTAATAATATATATTGGAAACATTTATAATTTTTTTTTTATTGAAAATCGTGACAAGGTGATTATTGTTTCGATCAAGTAGTTAATGTAAAATAAGATAGCTTGTAAAGGAAATCATTCATGTGTGTGTTAGAATTTGCAATTCATTTACTGTTGCAGTTTTACTTCAATAATATATGAAATATGCATATTTTTTTGTCATTTAATTAAAATCTGTAGTGTTTGTTTTAAGTTTCGTATCTTCGAATATTTGATAAGTTTATATGGAAGAAATTTTAATCCGCCTCAAATGCTTTTGCAGGTGTTGCTTTCTTCTGAAACTTTGTGAAAATTTATTCGCAAGTTCTTTGAAGTTCCCTATGCAGATTTGCAAATTGTTTAGCAATACCAGAAAAAAAAATGTTAATTTAAATTATTTTTTGATATATTTTGGTGTAAATTAGTTTTGAAGAGTCTTAAAAACCTGTAGAGAAGTTAAATATATATGTATATATTTTTAAAATTCTTTAACCTGTAATTGCCTTTTAAAAATTTCTATAATGGTAAATAGGATTTTGTTTTTGTCTTCGGGAGTTTTGTAATTGCTATGCAAGTCTCTTGTACAAAGAACTATTTCGCAGAGGTTTTATGGAAAATATTTTCATAAAAAATATCTGAAATATTTTCATCGTCCATTGTTTCTCTAACCTTGAGAATGGAATCTCGCATTATATATGTATGTCCATGTGACTTGACCGAATCAAGACGCCAAGAGATTCAGGTAGAGTTCCCATTTGTAAGGGCTTGCGGAAGTTGACCGATATTGTCTTCCTCTGTGCGTAGAACCGCGAAAACATTCTTTTTATTGGAAAGAAACGATTTTCAACGGCAAATCTAAAGGTCACTGACATCTGCCAACTGTTTTAAAAGCATTCCGTTCCTCGGGTTGGCAGATGTTTGCTTTTCATTTCGAATTTGATTAACTCGCGTATTTAATGCAATCGTTCGTTGATTTCCCCCCCCCCCCACCTTGAACAAAGAAAGTCTAATTTGGATGGAACAATATTTGGTTTAAATAGACTGTATGGCAATTATTTTTACAAATCATATATTAACAAGTTGATTTGCTTAAATTCTTGGTATTTATTCCTCTCTTTTATCGTTTTATATCTTATCTTACTTTTATCGAAGCTATGTTAAAAAAATAACCTTAAAGTGAAATTACAACTGTGATAAGAACCATTCGACATCTAAAAGGCGTTAGCTAGACGTTGAAACTGAATCATTTGAAAATTAAATTTTTTCAGATGCGGATAAAAGAATGTCTGCTTGTGCTATAGTAACATGTAAAGCTAATTACAATACGTTAAAAAAAAGTTCCGTTGTATACTAAGCATTAAATGAGAAGCTGCGTAATTTTATAAAATAGTTTATAATTTTTGTAAATAAAGTTCTGTGATCATGAATATACATCTATGTGGGTATTTTTTATATAAACAAACCAAAAATAATTCAATGAATTCTTTATCTAACTCTATCGGATTGAACACGTTGACAGTTCAAGTTATGATTAAAAAAACCCAACCAACTTGAAATAATATATCTAAATTAATGCTTACCGATCACGATTTTCAGTTTAATGATTAGTTGGGTCACCTTTGGCTTTTGTAGCTTGCAATGTGACTTGGCTTGTGTTGCAACTAATTTTTGTTGTTTCTGTTGTCTCGTGCAGCTGATTGCTTCCTAAAGATACCCTGTTGGATTTGCGTGGGGAGTTTTTCTAAGTGAATGAAATTGATAAGAAACTAGGGATAGCGATGTATGCAGGGTGGATAATTTTTTTCAAGTCGGAAAATGATACGAAGGACTGTTTCAATTGCTTTATCACATCTATTTTGCTTGCAGAACTTTCAAACACATATGATTGCCTGCAATTAAATTCAGCTTTCTAAATTTAGAACTGATATATTCCATAGCTTTTCCCTCATTTTATGCCTATCGCAGCTCTATCTTTTGAACATGAAAGTAAAATTTTGCTGAAAAGGTCTGGAAACAAATATTTTTACTCGCCTTTTGAGATTTCGTTGCTTAAGGACTTCTTTCATCTTTTGTAAAGAGCTCATCTGATCACATATCTGACTGTCTGAGTAGATAATTAATCATTTTTCTACAAAATCGCAAGTTTATCTCGATAAAAAAAGAATGTTTTATGTTTTCTAAGTTACTGTACATTTTTACAATATCACATTTTTCTGCTTGTTTTTATGCCGTTCGTTATTCATATAAAGTGGATTCTTAGAACATTATTGTTTTGAACATTTTCATAGTTTGTTAAATTTAATCCTGGCAATTTTGTTGTTGAAAGCTGTTTATTTTTCCTCTTCTTGTAAAGTCAAAATTATTCATTTTTAATGAAAGTATTTAGAGTTAAAATAAATTATATAGAATATAATTGAAATAAAGTAAATAATTTGTAGTAATGAAGTATTCGTAATATGATACTAGTTTAAATAGGTTTTGTTCCTAATTAAGGTTCGAAATGGAAGTATTTATGTTTCTTTATTTCTTTCCTTTTGCGATTTAAAATTCTTCATTTCGTTGACATTTTTGTCTTGAATAAAATCCAAGCATATGCTGAAGCTTTATATTAGGTTTCTGTATTGCTTTGCCAGGTTGTGTGTCACCTCAGTCGATTTGTAACGGATTTCAGTTCATTTAGTGCGGTCGGTTAGCACGAAAAACCCAAAGAATATTTCACTTCTGGCAGAAATTGTGAATTGTGGGATACTGACTCTATATCATTTTCTGACTTAAAAACAGCCGAGACCCCAAGTTTTAGAGGCATTGTTTATAGGATATGACGTCATCATACGCGGCTTATAGGGACCTTCATACGCTAAATTGCCGAACTTTTTTTTTTATGTTTATTTGACTTTTTTAACTATTTTTTTTTTAAATTTATATGGTTCTTAATATCTGCTATATTGTTAACAAGCTTAAAAGGCTTAATATATCAGTCATTGTTAAAAGTGGTGACAGATATGGGCACTAAATATAGGTAAATTACCTTTCTGCTATGCTGTTATGTTCGATATCAATACTTCTATATTTCAGGAGGTGCAAATAAATTTTCCTGTCAGAAATATCATTAAACATACCTATAATTAAAAGAAACTTCTTTTTGAAATATTTAGACTGTATTTTTCTGTAAATTTAAAAAATGGAATTCTTAATATATTTGACGAGAAGTAAGAACAGAAAAGATAGCTTAGCATAGTTATATTAATGTCATGCTTTAAATCAATACGAGGGCTATTTTTGGACGGACCTCGTAATTTTGAATCGCGGTCAGATGAAGACGTCATTGACCAAGGACCAACTCTCCAAACTTCCACACCAGCAGAAAGACGTTTGGCCCACGACGTCAGATTTAACATGCACCATTTCTATAAAAGACATGGGAATTCTTGAGTGTAATCGTGTATTGTACTTCGAACAATCCGGCCCCGAAACTGAGACTACTAGACCACTTCGGCCCACAACTGAAAAAAAAGCCATAAATATTTTCAACCTAGTAGAGAAAACCGTACGAAACAAATACAGTCAACGAAAACAACTACATACTGGAAAAAAGAAACCCTCTTTATTAACGCTTATCAGAACGAAACTTTCTTAAATCTATGTTCTTTCTATCAGTGTGGAAACAGTGACCCTCACAAGAGTTATAGCTGAGTACACTGCAGTTCGTTTTTGATGGATTTGTATCCTGAACACTGTGCTTTGCATACACATGCTACCAGTTTTTCATAACTTTTGTATACATCTGGAATTGTCGCCCATACAGGGATGTAAGAATCATTCGATTTCTTTCATTTCCATGTTTCCGATAATATAAATTCAAAATCTTTTTCTAGACAGTGTATACTGATTAATGCTTGCTGCGTAGTTAACTTCACTTGCTGAAAAAGTTTATTCGTGGTATTTGCTCAATGATTATATTTTTCTTGTTAAAAAAAAGTTGATAATCATTGACAGTATTTAATTGTGAATGTTGTGTTTTAGAATAACAAACTATTGACAGTATGCATTAACGAATCATCTAGAGATGTGACAGTCGCAACTTACCAGTAGTATTTTTCTACAGTTCGCCATATCAGCTATATTGCTAGTCTTTCTGAACCTTTCATGACTTTCCAGACTTTTTACTGAAGCATCAAAGAAATGAACATTATTTCTTCTATTGATATCATTTTCACTTCTGGTAGGCTGAGTGCAAAATAATCTTATGGTTGTTAGAAACAATTCAAGTAAGCTCCAAGTGCTGTAGCCTCCTATTCTTTCGAAACTACAAGTTTTCTAATTCCAATGGAAATGAACTGACTCTCTTCAAAGGGCTTCCTTCCTCATTATGACACTTAACATTTGATTTACATGATTTTTAAACCCGTGAACCTGAAAATGCTCATGAACTTTGTAGGTCATCCACCGATCCAATGAAGGAAGTTTTCTCAAACTTTGTTATAGTCCTGGAAATATCAGGGCCCGATACCGTTCATTTTAGAAGAGCATCTTCGTTTTCTAGAATTCCTATATCTCCTCCTTTGCCTTTTTCTCTTTTTATTCTGCTCGTGGGACTGATCCTCGGATTTGACAGAAACGCAGATGAGGTTCTATTGCTGGTGCATTTACCTCCTAGAAACTCTGAATATAATTTCAGGATACATGTTTGCCATTTCTTCAAGATCTCGAACAAACAATGGCAATGAGCGTGAGTATAGCACAGCATTCAAAGTGACAGAACGCCGCCCCAGGTCCCCGTGCCTGGTGCCATTACAGCACCCGTACCGGTTGAGTGGCAGTATCTTCTTTAGTGTGACAGCAAATAGCTTGAAGTTTGCAGAAGGAACACTGAATACTACTTGAAGCAATAATGACTCAAGCTCCATAGCATTATTTCAGTAACTGTACAGACGAAATCCTGCACTCGACTCTTTTTCCATTCTATTTTTATCTTTAGTCTCATTATCGAATATGTATTGACAGTATTTCTTGATGCCTGATTTGTAATGACGGATTTTCTATTATCATTCCCAACAGTAAAATATTGTTGTAGGATATCGGCAGCTTGATGTTTATAACTCTGCTTCATTGTACAAAATTAAAGTTTTCAGTTACCTGAATGTCCGATGTAGTATTTAAATGCCCTATTTAATCTTTTGTAACGGCAGAACATCAGGATATTACAATGTGCAAAATGAACAACCTAAAACAAGAACAGAACTTGGAAAAACATTTCGAGTCTCGGTGGTTTGGTGGAAAGATCTCGGCTTTAGAAACGGAGGGTTCCATGATCGCAACCCTATTCCGCCATGCCTAATATATGTCGCTTGTATGTGTGCCTGGTGCGCTCCAAATCTGACGTCGGGATTGTTCGTTGATGTGTCGCAGAAGTTTGGAGAAAGGGATGCCAGCTGAGGCTTCGTCCTCGTCATCTGATTACGGCTCAAAAGTATGAGGTCTGTCCAAAATTGATCTCGTTCTGCATCAACACTAGACTAAATAATACCAAACTTAACTCGAAAACAATTTTTCACTTGATCTTCATTTTGATGAAGTCATTACTGAACAACGATAATAAACAATGAGGCACGAATTGTCCCTGTTATGCTCTCAATTACTATATTTAACCTTTTGGATCAGATAATAATCAAATATAACGGAATTCAAGATAAATAACAAAAAAAACAATAACATAATTTTGAGGGGGGAAAATGTCACTGAAACTCCACTCATTTTGACGTCGTCGTTACCAATCAACGGGGCTCTAAAACTTGAGGGTCTCAGGTGTTGTACATTCATTAAATCGCATAGTAGCCTCACGTAATTATACCTCAAAGGGCATGTTTTCTGACTGAAGTGAAATTTTTTTCAGCTTACCGACCGCACTATCTCGCTAATGTGGCGTGGAATTTCGGAGACGGCGATGCCAGCTCAGGTGTAATCTCCTCGTTGCCTGACCAATGTTCATAATTATGAGATCTGCCACCAAATAGCCCTCGTGTTTCTTTGAAATAGATCATAAATAGTATTAAATTCGAAAACAGTCTTTCGTTTGACCATCATTTTGATGACATCATTACTGACTAACCATATTGCACAATAGTTCTCGAATTGTCCTGTTATATTCTTAACAGCAATATTCAACCTTTTGAATCAGATAATGATCAAATATAACAGAATACAAAATAAATAATTAAAAACAAGAACATAATTTTTGGGGAAAAAAAACAATTTTGATGACGTCATTAATGGTCAACTATGACTCTAAATCTTGGGGTCTCGGCTGTTTCTAAGTCAGAAAATGATACAGAGTCAGAAGTTCACAATTTCTGCCAGAAGTGAAATATTTTTCAGCTAACCGACCGCACTCTTTAACAATACATCCATCGTAAGGATTTCTACGGGATCGTGATGAATGTTTGAATAATCCTCGCATCGAACGTCATCTAATTTATGAAAGCATCTAGGAAGAAACGGAAAGTTGATTCATAAGTCTATAGGGTGCAGAAATAGATTGTTAAGTATTAGTATGATGTATGTATTTTATTATCTTAATCTTGAGTTTGAACAGATCATTATTGTCTTTGGTGGTTATGCAGGTTATTGTCTTGTGTCGTTAGTAAGAATGGCGGATGGACTCCGAAAGTCTTGGAAAATCTGTGAACAATGCATTCTTATTAGTTTATCGATTTAAATAGCGTTTATTGACAGGTGTGCTTTGATGAGATTGGTTTGGTAGAAAAAAGGCTACAATACTGCAAGATAATTGTTAACGTCTTTTTTTTTTTTTTTTTTGGTTAGAATGCGCCTTTCAAATTTTTGTAGCTGATGACTTCAATTTTTGACTTCGGTTTGGTAGGAAAAACTTTTTTTCGCGACTCCATTTGCATAAGAAAATAAAACACAGAAAGGGGAGTATCAATAAATGATAAATGAAAGGAAAAATAATTTAATATAGCAGTTTGAAAAAGTTCACTAAAATGCCTTAAGCATTGAAGAATACAGCAACAGCAGAGTTTTTGCCACTCTAAGAGACATCATTTAGGGTCGAGATTCGTAGTTTAAGGAGCTCTTCTGTAGCAGAAATATTCTTAACTGTTTTGTATAGACTTACTGTAAGGAATCTTTACTTTGTGTTGTCATTATTAAGGTAATTGTTTCCTTGCGTTTGAAGTGGTCGAATCTTTGTTTAGTAGAAAACACGTCACGAAGCCAAAAGGGCAAAAAGCGAACGAGGGGAACAAAAAGAGGCCTTGACAGAAGCTGTCCTTGATTTCCTTTTGGTTCGATGTCCCAGTTGGAGGGAAGGAGCGTGACGAAAACGGAAACCTTCCTCCCCTCATATAAAAAAAAAAGTTCCGATTCCTTCCCTTTTATTAGAGTTCGTTTTTATTTTGTGAGGGTTAGGGGGTTATTGAGGCCTGAGTTATATTCTTTCGATGGGGAGATGAATCTGTCTCTCTGCACCTTACTGTGTATCTGCTGTATGAGGTCAAGGTTGGGGCATGGAAGGAACAAGTTTTTCCCTGAAGTACAGGCCAAGAGGAGGATAAGTGTAGCTTTTCTCTGGAACACTGGCACCCAGAATGTTGCCCCCATAGACCCCATAATAGGCGGCTGTGTTGATAGTTTTCTTTTTCCAGATCTGAAACTTTTGTTCATGGGGCGCTGGAACCGAGCTGTCATTTCGAAATGTGGCTATCGATCAGAAGTTTTATTTGATGGAGTTGCGAGAATAAGGTATCCAGGAAGTTGTAGTTTGAATGTATCTTTCGAGGTGAAAAGGAACCCCTTCCAGAATTAGGTCGGCTAGCTTGACAAAGCAGAAAACAATTCTTACAGATGTGGAAGGTTTTTTCCTACCATTGTGTTTGCCGAGGATTTTGAAATTTCAAAAATCTCTGATAGAAGTTTCATTTTAATGACTGACTTTTGAAAACACGGCGTATCGTAATCGCTTTGTGTTAATTTATATTTCCGTGATTTATGAGCCACTTTTAAATTGCACATGCAAAACATTTTGATCTTCAAGCATTTCGTCTTCCTTTGACTTGTATTCCATAATTTGACATTGTTCAAAGATACTTTTGAATATCACCGAGTCAGTTTGTTAATTAAAATTTTTAATAATTGTCAAATTATAACTATTTCTGAGTTTTCTTGTCAATATGTCATATATTATCGTTAAAGAATAAATTTTTACTGAAGGATTTGTTAGCCTGTATCCGAAAGCTTCACATTCCTGAGTAATAAAGGTAAAAAATGATCCATAGTAGGTTACTATGGATCCATCCTGGTTTTCGTTTTAATTTCCTGGGATGATAATTTTTCTCGTTTTTCTTGGGTGACAAGGAAGAGAACCAAACTGTTCTAAATTCCTGATAAAAAGGTATTTTAAGCTCCAAATTTAAAAAAAATGGCTAGGTTGAAGGCTTTGGTCATATTCTTCCGCCTTTCATTTTCTCTATACAGCTGCAATTCCTTATATGAAGAAATATTATTAGTCTTGAATTCACCTTCATCATTCCAACTAATCAGGTGTTGTTTTGATGTCATGAGTTCCAGTATTTTTTATTTCTTTGGCTTCAGTCATTTAAAGATGTTTGATTATTTTTTCAAATTAGGTGCTTTATTTTAATGAATTGGATACTTTTTAGTAAAATCCTACAAAAATTTATGTATTAGCATTGTGCGATTTCACATGAAAGGTGCACTTACCTGTTAAGCTATTCAGAGTGTCTCACTACAGCGGTTACAAACTTTCAGGACAGATAGAGTACACCTAGACGATGGGAAATCACATAGCAATGCATGGTGGGAAACTCTTTCCTGGTGCAGTAGTGACGACACAAAACACAAGAAAGACAGGACAAGAGAGAGAAAACATGTTTATTATTCTTAGTATAGCAAAAAGCTAAGAAAAAAGAACATTAAATAGACAATGATCGTCATCAAAGTAGGTGTTCGAAATTACGTCCCCGGGCCGTGATGCAGGCCTCACATCTCCGGCGCATTGAAGATCGAACGCTAGCGAAAATACCGGGCGTGTCCCGGACTTCCCCAGCAGCTGTAGCGATGCGTGCAACAAGGTCCTCAGCACTGTTAACGGGAGTTTCGTGCACCAGCGACTTGACGTACCCCCATAAGAAGCAATCAAGGCAATTGAGGTCTGGCGATCGAGCGGGCCAAAGCACTGGACCACCCCGCCCGATCTACTGTTGGCCATACGTTGCATTCAGGTGGAGATGCACGTCAATGCTGTAATGGGCGGCGGCCCCATCATGCTGAAACCACATGGAAGAACGTATAGCATCGGATACGTCCTGTCTTTCTTGTGTTTTGTGTCGTGACAACCGCGCCAGGAAAGCGTTTCCGACCATACATTGCTATGTGATTTCCCATCGTCTAGGTGTAATCTATCTATCCTGAAAGTTTGTAACCGCTGTACTGAGACACCCTGTATAACTTCTATGGTATTTGCAATCTGGTTGAATTTTATTAGTGAATGTGAAATAAATTAAATGTTAATTATGTTTGGTAGAACACATAAAGATTTCACCGTCCTGCAAAAAGCACACAAAAGTTTTTGGTAATGGAAACTAATTGTATTTATGACCATATGAAGTTAATCGCAATTATTTTTAATATTGTTACGAACATGGAATGTAGCTTCCCGGCAATAGTAGTCTTATGGTTGGTAAGGGACATTTACAGAGGTTCTTGCTAACAGTCGAGAGAGGTCACCCAATGACCCCGACCTTGGCGACCTTAACGCCTTTAACGATTACAAAAAGAAGTTTTGTAATCGTTAAAAAAATTTGAATTTTCTATGAATCTGCATGTTTTAGACCTCCCTAAGCCTGAAAAAACAATTTTTAGAATTATATATAAAATAAATAAATAAAATGTGTGTAAATTATGTGTAAAAACAGCGAACTAGACGGATGAAATTCGGTCTTTACATCAAGATTTATATCAAATTTTGTACGAAATCCTCTATGGGACTTCTGTCTGTCCATGCGGATGTGAATTCAGATCTTGGACCTCAACAGCTAAATGGATGAAATTCATACCTTGTTTTCATCACCAGAAATGTAGATGTGCATCAAATTTTGCACCCTATCCATCGACGGGCTGACCGTCTTTCCATTTGTGTGCATGTCAACGTAGTTACTCAAAAACGCAAATGAAATTGGATATGTAGTCTTGTTATTAAAATTGTAGACTTGTATCAAATTTCAGACCTAATTGGTCGTAAGGTAGACGTCCAAATGCCTACTCGATTTTCTTCACTACACTACAAGCATTGTGCTAGTGAAAGAGGAAGTCGAGGGGAGAACAGTCCCGCTGAGTTCAACGAAATATTCGTGAAACCGAGATTTTATGAATGCTTACCTGCCCCTGGGGATGCCTTGATCAAGAAAGAGGCTCCTCCGAGCAGGCCTTCCATCTCACATCGGCGCAAGTTTTACATAATTGTGCTTCAATTTAACGAAAATTACGGTTAGTGAGAAATATTGGAGAGCATTTATACGAAACTTATGTGTACGTGCTCTCCAATCTAAAACTGTTGTTCTCACCGCACTATCAGTTGTATTAATCGCGAGTAAGGCCTCTACCCTGCGTGTGTATAGATAGGCGTGTGTTTACCGGATTTGTTGCTGTAATTAGTTTTCGAATAAGTTTTTTTTGTTTTCCTTTATAAAGTAATTAAATACTGAGCACGCAAAGAATCCATTCTTCACATAACAAAATACATAATCAACTTCGACTGCACGTATAAAAATTTGACACAAATACGTTTGGATGTTCTTGTAATTAATGGAGCTGTAATAAGGGGTTTAACGACTATTTTGCACACTTTTTATCACAATGTAGTAGCGATACCTGAAGTGTGTTAATGAACTGCTTCCACTGCCAACGTAAAATCCCCATGCTATATAGGTAAAATGAATTAAGATGACAATATTTTCAATCTGAGAAATTTGTGTACTGTGGAATTTAAAGTAGTAATTATGATTCTGATAGATCTTGAATCGTGAAACATCCTTTGATAAAAATAAAGATTGAAAGCTTTATATTTGCCTTTCCTGTAGTTACATTACTGTTCGAAAACGGTAAACAATTTGAAAGATCTGTATTCCGTTTAAGTTTTCTAACTAAAACATGTATTGTTCTGGAATGGAAATGCCATTTCTGTGACCCTTCAATGGAAACACGAAGTCAGTTTGACTCCCGCGGAAGATTAATTTATTTTGAAAATGCTGGCGTATTATTTTATGAACACAGAAACTAAACAGCAGCAATTTTTATTTATTAAAACAGTTTTCATGTAAATTCTGTTTACTTTTTTTTTTAAAAAAAAATTATATTAATAAATAATCCAGTATTTGCAAGTTTCATTATGAAGGGAACACAATTGTTAATTGTGACATTAGTGTATGACTTTTTTATTATTTCAACTAATTTGCCTACAAAATTTCTACTGACGACCTTGGAATGTTGAATATTTTCCTTTGGTTCAGTTTTTCTCATAAGGTGTGAAAAACTACCTGCTGAACTGAAGATGGCAGACCCTACATGGACGGGGCCTGGTTTTCCACTTGCTCAAGGTCTGTATATAGCAAGCATAGTTATGAGGAAGAGAGTTGCCCCTTTCTCTCCAATAGTGGGATTTCAATTGGAATGGGAGATGTGGTGTCACCATGATCCCGCGTTTCTATCTCAGAGTTAAATGATTATTTGGAGTTATGAAAGGAAATTAAAATTCTTAATTGTATTACTTAACCCAAGTTTGATTTGGGATTGGCTCGGAATCATTAATGCGACATGAAAAGTCTGTATTTCAGTATTTCGGAACTCTTAATGGTAAACACTGATTATAAAACTTTAAAATTATCGTCACATGTAAAAATTTTGTCATTTTCGAAACGGAATTTACAATGAATGTTGTTAATTACTGTCTAGACGGAATCAGACAGTGATTAACACAGCAATATCTGAGCGTGTCTCCAAATATTCAGACTAATATCTGAAGATGACTATTCTGATAATTTTTCACTAGGTCATCTTACAAGATCTAACAATAACTGAAGTATCATCTACATAAATTGAAGCAGCCAGTTTCCGTGATATGTAGTCGCATTTCATAGCTAACATTTTTTCCTTCCTTTCCGATAAATTTTCTGTCTATATTTAAGAGTTTTAAAATCTAAAATTTTGTTTTGTTATCATATCATTCCATTTCATAGACACCAATGATATATCCTGTGATCGTTTACCTCTATCTGATTTCATTTTGCGAATCTAGATACCATTCGCATAGTGACATTCACCTTTTTTCCCTTATCGTTCTTAACGGTATGTCGTATTTCTAGTTAGCCTATCATAACGTATACATTAACCTATCCTAACGTCGTTGGTAGTTGGAGCATGTAATGTATTTTTAATGTCACGGAAGGAATGGCATATATGAAATATGTGGGAATTCCCTATACCCAACACAAATAAAGAAATTTCACTGGCGATTATAATTTGTCCTTTTTTTTCACACACAATAGTGTTATCTGTTATGTGTTTGTCAGTCTGAATGATTTTCTTTTAATAATTTCGAATTGGCATATATATTTCGTGAAGTGATTACTACAATTAGGTAATTAAACCAGAGGGGGGTGGTCTCCCCAAAACTTTCTCGTATCCATACATGGGTGGGGAAAAAATACAACAATCGCCAGTAATATGCGCCATTCCCTAACACAGGTGTGTGTGTGGTGGGGGGAAACGCGCGAATCTGTCGCTCCTTTTTTTCCCTTTTGCGTCGTAGAATGGTGAAGAAACCGAATATGCAATTTGAACGCTTTTTTTAAAATTTTTTAACCGATTGAAACGAAAATTGGGCACAGATTTACATTTAATTTTTGCAGACCTCATACCAATTTTTATTTATCTAAGTCTTACGGACCTACAGTATAAGTTGATACGGACCGCATTCTTTATGATAAAACTGTGTACAAAATTTTATCCATTTAGCTATTTAAGTTTTTGAGTTATTGTGTTCACATGAACACGGACAGACTTCCCGTAGACGGATTTTGTCCAAAATTGGTAGAAACCTACAAATTTATTAAATTTCATCCCTCTAGCTCTAACTGTTTTTGAGTTATTGTGTTCACAGACAGACATAATTCTAAAATTGTGTTTTAGAAATTGCGTGTACGAGAAAGTAAAAATCGATGAAATATAGGGAAGTACAAAGAAATGTACCAATAGGCAAGGTTCACAGCTTGATGCAACTGAGTAAATGTCGTAGATGATCCCTGGGCGCTACATATAGTTTTACTTTGGTTCTCACATACTCTAAAAATCATGGAGTGTGGGGGTGCATTCATTTGGGGAAACTGATTTGCAGTTACTGTGTTGCAACACTCATCCTACGATTTTGAATCTTTCGTAAAGTATCTTTGTTACCGTTCTCTCAGTATAGTTGTATAAATAGTTCTTGTGATGTAGTAATTTAAAGCATATTGGTTTTATGCTATAAAAAGAAACCGATACTTAACTCTTTGCTTATCTCGTTTTTTTTTGTGCCATTACATTTAAGAACTCGCAGTTTTTTCAATGGATACTTAAAGATTTTGTAATATTCCCCTTAGGGACTTAGTCATAGAATGAATCTTCCTAAAGAAATTAGGGCACATAAGATTGGGAAAGAAATAAAGTCGCGTTTGGAAATTGGTTTCCTAACCTGGAAACCTTTATCATAGCTCATCTAATTAGATTGTGTAACGTCTTCCAGATGGTATTACTTTTTGCTCTTCATTCAATTTAAATTTGAATTTCATTCCGGCGTCGAATTCTGTGATAATTTTCGGTAGGTAATGTGTTATTGGTTTTCATATTAAAATGTAATCAGCATTTCGTTCTTTTTTTCCAACGTCTTTCTTCAGTATTACATGTCTTTTGCTGTTTATTTGTGCTGCGTATTGATGTTTCAAAATCTATTTTCGTGCTATGTCTTTAATGTGGACAACTGATATCTTTTCTAATGGAATAAATATTAAAAGATTATTTATTGAATCAAAAGGAATTTCTCAAAATTTTTCTGTCATCATGGAATGTTTTTATTCGTCTCAGAATGCCTTCCATTTTTTGAAATGTTATTTCAGTTTAGCTTTCAGTGACATCCTGAGACGAATGAAGATTCAAAATTGTTGTTTGGAAATAGAGAAAACCAATAATTTCGTCAGCTGCCAGAATCGTAATACAAGTGAAAAAGGCATATGCCCAATAACGGAAAAGTTTGCATTCATTTTTACGTATCACAGCATAGTTATGGTACATATATTTCCTTATTTTAAATTGGATGATTAAAAAGATGTCTTGAAGTTTTTTAATCTTTCGACTTTCATTAATTAAGTTTGTGTACGAATAAAATTAATCATTTGCTATCATGATTTCTTAAACTTTTCCGTATCGTAATTTCTAGATGATTTTTTTTTAATGATCCCAAGTTTTCGTTTGTGGAAGGAAACAAAACAGAATGAAGCATAACTAACTATAAATGATGCAAAACATCATTTACTGTCGTTATTTGATTAATTTTAAATGATATATCTTAATTTGAATTTCTTAGTTATTTTTTTATTACTATTATTAAAAAAATCGAACAAAGTAAGTATTGTCAGTCTTTTCGCGATTTAGGGTGGAGCCCAAAGTTAAAACTTGAAATCTTCATTCTTTTGACTTATTTGAAAAGTTTTAAAATCTGAAGTGACTGTAGAATGAATAGCGTAAGAACTAATTAAAATTTTATTTAGTTAAAGAAACCTTGAAAAGCATTTTGTCTGGTATATATTGTCTAAATGGTAAATTATCTCGCTAAGTAAAGTAATGTGGAAGTCCAATAGCTTTCTACTATCAATTAGTTTCGAGGATTGTCGGGTAATTTATAATTTCATTCCTTTCTTTCCTGAAAAACACATACGGTTTGTCATTGTGGTTTTTCCTTTCTTAAGCGTTTTGTTTCTCGAGTAGAAGAAGGTTGAGATTATATTTCTCTTATGTATTTTATAATAAATATTTATCCTTGAAAACAGGATACATTTCAAAAAGTCAGGACCACCTATTTAGTATGCAAGTTTTGTTTCCCTCTTGAATGAAGGGCTAAAATTACTTTAAACTGATTGATTAGTTTGGAATACTGCCAAAGTAGCATCTCTTTTCTCACAACTAATTCCATTGCCTTAATCTGCTCATATTGTCGGGCTCTGCGTGTTTTTCTGATTTTCCCCCCGCCCCCGATTTTACATTGTACGCTGTAATTATGTTAAAAGGATTGTCTATTTAAAGATAACTTTTTTCAAGCAAATATATTAAGTATTCTGGGGTAGAATAATGTGAAATATCACTCACTCTGTATTAAGAAAAATATTTTGTACTCGGATCAATTGTCATAGCAAGAACAATTTATTAGGCGTATTCGTAAGTGGTTAAAAACATTCAAAAAAGAAATCCTCGGGGAACGTGATCGAGCAAGGCTCACAGAAAATCCCTTTTCTAACTGTAAAAATATTATATGTTTAAATTATTGTTAATTTAAAATTTAATACTTGATCATTTAAGGAAAATAGGCACTTAATCACGCCATTTGACCCTCCAACCATTGTTGTTATGCCGCAAGTCATGTGGTCGAAACAGGAAGAATTTCCGTCTCACCTTTTACTTGTGTATATATAACATTTTGAATAACTTGACCCATGTATAAAATTTATTCAGTATTAAAGTTCAGATACCAATTTCAATTTTATCACGACATGAACAGATACATTTCGCATAGAAATATTGTTTTTTTTTTCTTCTTTTTCTTTGATGCTACAATGGGAATCATGTGCCAATTTTCGTTCAATGTTTTCAGCCAGTTAATCTATCTCTAAAACATATTCAGTTTTATTTGTAAGTATTTTATCCAATACCAAAATTTTAGCGCTCTCAACTCTGTGCAGATGCCTATATTTTTGCCGTTGGAATTTCTGCCCTTGTTGGTTTCAGTGACCTGATATTTTAACTTAATGACTTAAAATTTATTGAGTCACTTCGCCAGAGTAAGTTTTCAGAATCAAAATTCTAATATTTTTAAAACGATTAAAGTGTTGTAACAGTTGAAATGGTGGACTTTTATCATAGACTAAGGATTAGAGTTAGACCGCTCACGCTGTAGAAAAACGCGCATTCGGAGCGAAGCAAGCACCTCGGTAGAAAATCCACTCGTCACGTGACTGAAGTGGAACTTCTTGGCTTCTTATCGCCGCATTTGGCGAAGCGAAAACGATGAGTGTTGGAAACGAGTAGTAATTCTACAAGTAGTGAAACGTTACAATTTTAGTTCATTTAAAAACTAACTTACGAACGGAAAAAATCAAAATAAGGGGATTTTACGTGAATAGGATTTTCATTACTTTTAAACCTTACACAATATAATATTCAACTGACTGTAACAAAAAACAAATTATATACTTGAACTTTTTAAATAAAATTTTTTTTTTATTTTTATATAAAGCAATATTTTTAAGTTACAAAAACTACTAAATTTCAGGGGCGT
Source organism: Araneus ventricosus (assembly GCA_013235015.1). Classification (NCBI taxonomy): domain Eukaryota; kingdom Metazoa; phylum Arthropoda; class Arachnida; order Araneae; family Araneidae; genus Araneus; species Araneus ventricosus. The sequence continues at coordinate 399,185 of BGPR01000450.1, forward strand.
ATATAAGGAGGCTGAGGCCCTCTACGAAACAAATCGACTAGTTTCAAATGTTATGGATCATGCTCCTTAAATAGACGTATGTATCCGCTCTGAAATAAAACCTTTTATATGCCTTGGTTAAATTATTTAGTTAATAAAATAATCAAAACTTACTTATTTTGCTTGAAATTTTAAAAAATAATTTGGTTTTTCCAAAGAATTTAAAGTTATTTCTTATATTTATTTTTATAGTCATAAAATTTTTTTCATCTAAAAAATAGAACAATATAAATAATTTCAATTTGTAGATGAGAATTTCTTAAACTTGAAAACATGAAATCATAAAACAAACTGTTTTGTTAAATTAGCCAACTTTGCACTAATTGTGTAATTTAACAATTTACTGTAAACTTATTAATAACCTATAAAGACATTTGATAAAATCACATGAACTCTTTGTTCGTTAATAAATGCCAAAACATTGTTTTAACCTATTTTTTTAAATAAAAATATCCAACTTCTATAATATACAATGTAGATCCCTTTTTTTTCCAGAGAAAAACATAGTCCCCATTAAAGAAGGAATTTTTTTCTTCAAAAATTAAGCTGTATTTAATTTTAGTTCAAAGGTAGCAATAAATTTAAATTGAAGAACCGAATAAAATATTTCAAGAGTTTACTTTGTGAAATACATGTTTAGTATGTTCTGTGTTCTTATTATTCAAAAAACAAGTCAAAGATGCAGACACTGAACTTTATTTACAATTAAAAATAACACAAGACTAGATGTAAATAATGACAGCCATTTCATATATGATCATAGTTTAACAAGGGCACAAATTTAGTTTCATACACAGTAATAAATGGATAAAAAAGAAAGAATATATATGTAAAATTTCTTTTATCAATAAAATAAAACTATCATCTTTATAAACACAATCTCATTTTAAATACATGTTGTTTAACACTTATATTGCTACTAATGTACTCACAAAGTCAGTCAACTGCTAATTTCTTTTGTTGCCACATCACATCTATGAGCAACAATTTATACAGATCTAGTTTCCAAGTTATATTACCAAGTAATTTATACAATTATTTAAGCTATAGTTAGTTGTGTTGAATATTAATGGACTTTGAATAGAACTAGTTTTGTACTTTGACTTCTGTTTTTTTTAAAAAATTTTTACAAGTTTGAAGTGATTGATTTAGCTATATGGTTTAATCTTATTCAAAAAAAAAATCATGCAAAATGGATTTCATTAACAAGGTTGTATGGTCATGCAGCATTTCTTGTTCTAAAATATGGTCACTCAAAGAGTGAAACAGACTGCTTTCGACATCTGTTAGAGTGTGGACAATTGAATTTTGAATTATATGTTTTTTCTTTTCAACCAATTCTGATACTTAAAATACCTTAATTTCCTCTCACCTTTTTTGCATAATTTTTCAGTCTCGAAACTAGGATATATTAAACCTCCCCTATATTTTTGTTCAATAAGCTCAGAGAAAGTAGGATTGCTGACACACAAACATCACATTTCAAACTTTCGGCCAATTTGTGACAAATATTGGCAGGCATAATATTGACAACAGGAATATCCTCAATAGCTCTACATGAATCTCCATTTGATTCAGCAAAAGGTTCAACCATTTCGCGTTTATTTTAAAAAGAAATTTGTTTTTATGTTGTGTAATATCTAAAATAAAAGTGCCATCTAATGGTAGAGTTTCCAAAGGTAGATGCCTTAATGTGATTTCTTAACAAAAATCCTTTTATAGGCTGCTTGAAACTATGTAGCAGTAGGGTTATTGTTAAACCCCTCTTTGCTACAAATCATACTAAATAGCATTTCCAGGTGGTTCTGTGATAATTTATAAGTCATAATAAATTTTAAAGTTGAGCTTTCTATGAGATTAATGTATAACAGTTTTAGGCTTTTAATACATACAAGAAATCCAAAAAAACCCGTACGTCGATTACTATTGAGTATTGAAGGACCATTTCTAGAAATTTTCAGACCTCTGATGTAACTCTCAGCATCACATAAAAATTTAAAGATGTTTTCGGTATCATTTTTGGACGATTTTTTGGAAATCTGAAAAATAATCAGATAAATCTTTAAGACATGACACTAATACTTTTGTTTTGGAAAATAATACTTGTAATAAAAAAAGTGAACAAGAAATAAATAAAGAGTAAATAAAAAACACTAAATAAATTTTCAAACATCATATACACATAAATTAACGAAAATTAAACAAAAAGAAGCTATTAAGTTCTAAATTTTATTAACAGTATAGTTTCTTAATTATATGCATAAAAGAAAATGTTTTAAAAAAATACTAAGGATGAATTTGTACTGAAAATGAATTATACTTATCTTTTTTACACACTGAAAAACATTCTACGTTTATTTCATGTTCATAAAATTTTATTTTCTTTTAAGTAATAACGCGAAAACACGAAAATTTCAGAATGTAAACAACTTTGCGAATATATCGCCAAATATCTCAATCTAGATTTACAACACGTGTCTGATAAAATTCCATATTTTAAACACCAATAGGCACTTAAAATCTATAGATACTTCTAAAAGAGGATAATAAACAATTAACTTAAGAAAAGGATTAATTTCATACACAACAAATTAAATAATATCGTTTTCAATTGCAGTAAACGTCACAGCTAAGAGCTAAGACTTATTTTTGTGTAGCTATTTTGCATTAATAAAGCAAAAAAATCATACAAATTTTACTTACCGATGAAGTGAAACAGATCCTCCTTTGATAAATTTTTAAGCACAGCAGGATTTCACCATTTTCGATGATTTTTCATGAGAACCAAGCAGACATTTCTTACTCACGCATTGAAATAACACTGGATTCCCGTACGACGTGCCTCACTCGCGTCCACTAGTCACGTGATTAGGTGCTTGCTTCACATTGCAACCAACCACGAGCAGTCTATTCGTATCATAAGTCTATACTTTTATGCCATTTGTTACAAGTGTTCTTAGGTGAAAATTTGTCTATGAAGGAGTGGGTTGGGGGGAAGCACATAGACGTTAAGGTATTTCATCTTCCTTTTCTGACTAAAATTAAAAGGTTAGTAGCAGAATATATTGTAATGCACCTTATTAAAAATATAGGGAATAAGTAGATTCAAATCTCAGCCCTTTAAATCAATTTTTTACCTAGCTCCCTAAATGTGAAAATTTGGTGTTGGCGGATGGAAACTCCTCAAATAAAATTTTAAGGATTATTTTTACACGTAACAAACGAAATTTGGGATAAATGTCAATATTGCTGCTGATGTTGTAAGCATGGCGACTAAGAAAGAAGTGTGCGTGTTAATTTTCCACGTTTTTTAACAGCAGAAAGCCATTATGTCGAAAATATTACTTTGGCTTTCTCTTAATGCTATGAGAAATGAAAATTCGAACCTCTAGTCCGAAACATCGTAGCATGATACTATTTTAGGCTCAATTTTCCATGCAAAATGAAATAAATTTCAGAATGTTCCGCAATATTACATACTATTCCTTTTTTATAACAGTTATAATTAACAAAATTTAACAAAGATATTAACTATAAATTTATTAGTTAAAATTAATTAAAACTCTTTGTATTATATAGAATGGCGCATATTGCAGCTATTTCTAATATAATACAGAAGCAAATAATAGAAATATAAATTAAAAAGAAAAAGTATATATAAGAAACAGAAGATTTAAACAAAAAACGATAACAATACACCTTTTTGCGTGCTCAACGCAACAGCGTCAAGTGATTGCATCAACAAAAATTACAACGATTAATATTTAAAACACATAAAATAGAATTTGGAATGTAAAAGAAATTATTCAAAATGGAAGGAATGAATAAGAACTCGTATGACGATTTTTTTCGAAGACCACTCGCCATAATTCTATTTTATGTGTTTTAAATATTAATCGTTGTAATTTTTGTTGATGCGATCACTTGATGCTGTTGCGTTGAGCACGGAAAAAGGTGTATTGTTATCGTTTTTTGTTTAAATCTTCTGTTTTTTATACTATACTGGTCAACTTTTTCTACTATACTGACAAACCACTATGCACAATTAATTGAAAAGTATTATTTTAATGGAAATGAAATATAATTTATTATTAAAAGGACTCAAAAAATATTTTAAAAATATGATTTATACTAACAGTAAATAATACAGGCATTTCATTCTGTGCGTAACGCATCACGCCGAATGAGTGCCACGTTATCATTTTAATACCTATTCTCTTCCATTCAAGTCAATTTATTTCACTTTCTTTAATAACTACCCTATGAAGCATCCGGTACAGCAGACCTGCCCCACAGAATAACTGTCGATGGCATCAGCGTTTGAATTTTTCCCTCTTGACAAAACAGACTACAGCAAGTGTTTTTCAATCTGATTTTGCTGTGATTCCCTGCTCTTTTCCTGTGCTGAATTCAATTTTCGTTTTTCAGGTTTCTTTTGGCAATGACGGACCCCACCGAATTAGCTCGCTACGGACCCTTGGATCGTCTGAGTGTGGCCTCATCCGTCAGGTCTTCTCTTCCATCCTTGATGGGGGAGGGGGAGGAAGGGGGCGGAGAGGACACCTGGACCCAAGGGGTGGGCTGTGGTCTTCTCATCAGCGATCTGAAAGAAGAGGAAATTGACTGGAAGAAGCGCTACGAGGAACTGGAAATTGTGATGGTGAAGTTTCGGGTTGAAGCTGCTAAAATTCAGGATGTTACGCAAAAGAAGGTGAGTATTGTTTTCGTGGTTTGCTTCAAAAAATAATCGTAAGTTATCAGTATGCGACTCCTAATTATCGGTCAAGATGTGGTTGATATTTTTGTGGACTACTTCCTACACCTGAATGGATCCGATTTCTGTGGTTTCCCGCAGTCGTAGAAATGACTTTGATGTCGGTATTCCCTGATAGTGGCGATTCCCTAATCATTGTTAAGCAGCTGTGGTGTCAAAAGAGGTTTCCGTTGTGAAAGATTATTTGCATTTAATTTGTACGTATGTCGTTTCAAAAGTGTGCTTTGCCTCCTGTGAAGATTACCGTATGTCCTGTGATAAACTGCTACTGTATGATTTAAAAAACCCGAAATGTCCCATCCAAGGCCTTCTGTAACTAGTTCCATAATATAGCATTTAATATCTAAAAAGACTTTTATTTATTAATATTTTACAGTTTCAATTTAATTTTTGTTTAAGTTATTTAATTTTTAAATGTTTAACATCAAAATAACTAGGATTTTTTATTTTTAAATGGAAAATCGGAACTCGTAACGCTTAGTATTATAAAAATGGGTCGTTATTTTTCGGTTATATTTTATATTCTCACCCTGTGACTTTTTCTCCGGATTTTTTTTCTTTTTTTTTTTTTAATCGCGAAATAAGTTCTCGGTTAGATCCATATTTTACATTTACTAGATAAGTTAAACATTTCAGTTTGCAGTGCCGCGGTCAACTGAAGCTTTAGGACTTCCTTGTTGGGGGCTTATTTTTCCAATAATTCTTAGAGCCCAAGAACCTGAGGTGTACACCATGTTTCAAATTGGTCACTTGAATGTCAAGATAGATATTAAAATTAAAGACTTCATAAGATTGTGTTAAAGTGAAAAATTATGACGCATGAAAGGA
>BGPR01000450.1:405020-504115 GCA_013235015.1 Araneus ventricosus
TGGGTATAAATTAAGTATTCATGACGTTAAATTAAATAGAAACCAGTTGTGTTGTTTTAAGTGTAATTTATGCGAAATCAGGAAACGCTTTATTAAAATAGAGTGTGAAATAATTATTCACTCTAATTGATATAAATTTCAAAATAAGTATGGAATTGTGAATAATGGAGAACTTCAGCATTTTTTTAATAATTTTTCTAATCGATTGAAAATGTTTCAAAATGAACAATAACATTTAAAAAAAATTCTAGGCAGTTTTTTTTTATTTTTTTATTATTATTATTTGCAACCAAAGTTCGCCTCTGAGATGAAGCTGAAAAAACGATCCATTTTGGCGCGAAGCGGGTCTGAAACCCTTTTTATCACGTGCCCAAACAAGGGAGAGCTCCATTTGGCTTTTTCTCTATATTTTCCGACTAACGCATCAGATAAAATAATGGCGGAAAGATACTAGTATTGTATCGTTCCTAAATGTGTTGATACAATTATAACGGCACCCGATGAGTAATTATCTATATTATATCTATTAAAATTGTATATCACGATGCACAGTAAAAAACAGCCTTGAACTCGATATCCGTTTTGTTTTGAATGTAAGTAATAAGGTGAGATTTTAATTATCAATTTTAAAGCAAATAGTTAAATTTAATTAGTTTTTCCCCTTCTATTTGATTACATGGAATTTATATTTTAACCCTTTGAGGGGAGGTGGCACACAGGCTGTCCCAACTTCTTTAAAAAATTTTTTTTAAAAATCTTGCCCATGTTATTTTCTTGCTTATATTATTTCCATGGATATCCAAATGTTTCTTATTTTTTAAATTACAGTACCATTGAAAATTAATTAGAATATCTTAAATATAAGTTTAAATTCATGACTTTTTTGATAATAAAAAACTCTTTTATTTGTAGTGCAAGAAAATAATTCACAGAATATTTGATGCAGATTAAATCATTTAGATTCAATGAATATATTCAAATCAAAATCTGTCTTCAAAAAATCAATTTACTTATCAATTATTACAATTGAGAAAAGGTAGATAAATTTATCTCGCCGCACATCTAGGGTTTGTCGATTTGCCCTTAAATTCCTAGATTAGTCGCATTCGGTCGTGTTTGAATATTATTAGAAATTTATATAGGTTTCTTTATATAAGTTATTTGCACCGGATATTTTATATTTATTACTATTAACTAATTTCTTAAAATTAATACTTGTACGAAGGAAATAATTTATATTCTCATAGCATAGTAAAATAATACTATATAAAATAAAATAAATTTTTTTTGTAGGTATACGAAATTTCACAGATCATGCAAAATCAGGTTCTTAGCTTTTCATGTGCGGATTGTGCGAATGGTTCTCTTCAATTTACCGCTGCCTAACGGGTAGGTTTGAAAATCTGCCCGTTTTTCCTAAGGCTAAGTCTATTGTGGTATAGTATAGAACTTTGTTCCGGTTACTGAATGCATTCAAGGGGAGGTACTGTATTACCGCCATGTGAGAAAAACCTTAGATACCAGACATGCCTATGTCGGGTGTTATGGAAACAGGATATTCCACTGCATTTTAGGGGTGAAGGAAAGGGCTTTATTTTTTGGCTCAGATAGAACTGACGGAAGTCTCGTTTCGCTTTGTACTACGGTCGAAAACGATTTATCGCCTTACTAAGTGTGCTTAGTTCGCCAAATGTTGCGGTTGATTTTATACCCGTTTACCTCCTTTCTTCGACTTGCCTACTTGCGGCAACCCTGTTCAGGGTTTTTCTCCTGGCGGTGAACAGCTTTTCTTATGAGATAATTTAAGAGCCGGCGTTTTGTGTCCAGTTTCTTTGCCATCATTGTAGAATCAATCCATGGGAAATTATCCGATTTACCTTGTACAAAATCAATATCCATTATGAAATGAAACGTTGAATAGCAGAAAAACCAAAAACTTCACTTCTAAAATGTTAGCTAATACAAACGCATGGAATCAAAACATGGCACAAAAGTAGCGAAAGAGAAGTATGCGAAGGAAGCACATAGAACTTAGCTCTCCTAAGTTCTATGTGCAGTTAGAGCCTTGTCTCTTTCGCGAAAGCTATTTCTGTTTTGAACAAGGTTCTAACTGCATTTTGCTGTGTTCGAAAACAAAGGAATGAAATATATATTTTTTCAAATAAACTACGGAACCTCTAGCATTTCCTCCTTGCCATTTGCTTTTGAATTTAGTAGTTTTTGAAAACTTTCATCGATGTTTCTAAAATAATTTTTTAAACGATTTCGGATTAAAAATATTGAATAGTTTTGAATCGGACAAATTTTGGGAAAATTGTCGCAGAAACATTTGCACTGTTTTTTATTGACCAGTTTCAGAATGAAGCTAATAATTGGCTTGCATTCAGATTCTGTTATTAATCTTCTGGTAGTGATAAACACGTTGAGCATGTTATTTTCAAAAGCTTCGTTCAATAATAATCCCTAAAAAATCTTTAAATGGTTGTCCTGTTATTTGTCAATTGTATTTCTGATTAAAGACGTCCCATTTGTGGTTAATTTTTCATGTCGCAGTGTTGAGTATCTTTTGGTTCAGTAATATAATTAACTATTTGCTTCTCACCGACTTTGATGGCGTATTGAATTGTTTTTAAACACTTTTATTTTACTTGACTTGTTTCATGATTGTAAATATGGAATTTTGTAATCGATTTTTCACTCACTTCCTGATGTGCTGGAGGACTGAAATTTTGTACACTTGCGCTCGATGACAATATTAGGGATTTACCGAATATTCGGCCAAATTTCAGGGCGAATACCAAATTTTTAAAAGCATTTCACTTTTGATTGTAAATGAAATATTTTTCAAATTTTAAATGAAAAAAATGTTAATACCTTTATGTATATTTGTAATATTTTAGATACCTTAATTCAATAATAAGAAATGAGAAACCCTCATCATTTTGGGATTGCTTCAAAGAAATAAGAGTCATCATTGCAGAACATGACAAAGACAAACACAGAAGAAAATTGAATAGATAAATTTAAATTACTGGAAGTAATTTTTTTTATATAAAGAACTTTTAATAGGTAGGATGGACTGTCCTCTTATTTGGTGGGGAAAAAATGCGGAAAATTTCCAAGGTTTGCAAATTGAGCAAGAAAATATCTTTCGGCGCCTGCAAGCATTATATAGTGACCGTTTATTTCCTGAAGCTGCTAATATCTTTCTAATATGCTGCTAATTTCTCATATAATGAGACCATATGGAACAGACTTCTATAAATGATATGCCACGCAATTTAAAATTGGATAAATGTTAGATTGTTATTATAATAATTGTACTGGAATGTTAATTCTGCAATATTCTTTATTAAATATATTTAAAACAACATTTTTTTAAAACACTTTATCCTGCCGAATATCTGTTAAGCTCATGCCGAATATTCGGGAAGTAAATTCCAATTTTGATAAAGAACTTGTAATAGGTAGGATGGAGTGTCTACTTAATTAGTTGGAAAAAATGCGGAAAAATTTTCAAGGTTCGAATATTTAGCAAGAAAATATCTTTCTGCATCTGCAAAGCATTGTATAGTGACCGCTTATTTTCTGAAGCTGGTAATAGAAACCATATGGAACAGACTTCTATAAATGATATGCAACATTTTTAAGTACCCTTATGTACTACGTAACTTAAAGTTGGATAAATATTAGATTTCTTTTAATAATAAATGTACCGGAATGTACCTCTGCAATATTCTTTATAAAATATATTTAAAACAATATTTTTTAAAAACATTTTATCCTGAATTTATTCTACCGAATATCTGTTTAGCATTCGGCCAGAATGAATATTCGGAGAAGGGCCGAATAGACCTAATACTGAATATTCGTTACATCCTTAGTTGGTATTATATGTGTATGAAACCAAACGAAACAGACTTCCTCCTGAATAAGCTGCAAACTTATTGTTCTTGCATCACAATTTCAGGCTTTGAAATGATAAATTATATGTAATTTTATTAAATACATTTATGCTCTATGCAACTTAAAATTGGGTAAATGTTAGGAGTTTTTTTGATAATAAATGCTCTTAAATGTAATTCTACAATATTCTTTGTTAAATCTGTATTTAAAAGCACATTTAAGAAAATCTGCTTAGTATTTGGCCAGGCTGAATATTCGTTACATCCCTAGACAATCTACTATTTTAATATTTTTAGAACTTAATTATGTGTTAATCACTAATTAAATTAAATTTAGATCCACTACCACCATTCGGTAGTGAGTTTGAGAAACAATACATCTCAAGGGTTAGAAGTAGAAAATAACGAAAGTAAATAAATAAATAAAGTGCTGTTTTGTACACTAATACAAGTGTTTTGAGAAACTAATTTTGCTTTGTATTTTTTTTATCCAACCCCTCTATGTGTTAATTTTCTGTTTTATCGAGAATTTCGTGTTTGATTCGGTGAGTTTAAGGGTTTCTTTTTTTTTATAAGTTGTTATCATTAGATTAGCAATTATCTTTTTTTTAGCGGCATCTGAAAGGTGTTAATTTTGAATATGCATTTTTATGCTCATTAAATTGTGTTAAGCACACCAAACACGTGTTTCATTCAAAATAGGATGATCATTTAAAGCTTGTTTAGATAAGGTAAACAGCTCAAAAAGAGGCAAAATTTAGAAACAATCTATTCAGCATTGATTTCGTTATCAGTCTGCAATATTTAAACGCATTGTTATGTTATCACGTTGAGCTTCGTTGCAAACACTGTGAGCTTTTTTTTTCAATCAAGATTCGAATGTTGATTAAAGTGTTACGCATTTGAACACATTGTTTTAACCTGTCCATTTCGTTTCCATTTTCATGGCAGATGTAATGTGAGAGTAGTCTGATCATATTTTATTACTCACTTTTCTAGCAGTAGTTCCAACTCGCATATATATTAAAACAAAAATCAACTGAAAATAGCTCTCCTAAGTTTAAAATTTCCTAAATGTTTCTTCCTGTCTTTGAATTGATATCTTTCAAAATTAAATTGTAGTTTAATACAAATGGTACCTTTTAAATGTATGGTTTTAAGTTGTATACCGGAACCAGTAGCTTGGCAAGGTAGTCTTGAGGGAAAGGAGCATGACTTCGAACTAGTATCATTCAGGAAATTGGTGGACTGAACGTACGCTTTGTCAGATATATTACATTCTATTCGGGCTTTATGTATGATGATTTTTCCTTTCTTGTATCATATGTAAACCTTATATTCCTTTAAAAGTCCTGTAGAAAGCATTTCTTATTTATATACCCGGGGCTAAGTCAATCATTCAATCTTACCATTTAACAGAAACTATTCTTTGCCCTCTTTTAACCGTTTATATAACCTACAGCTATCGGGGAATTATTGAAGGAAGAGTCAGTCAACGATCACCGTCATGGATATATTTTTTTCGTTCACTTATAATATTGTGCTTAAATCTACAGAAATTCCCGAGCAGATGCATTTCTGCTGTAATGAGAAAATCGCGATTTATTATTCGCTCGAACAAGTTGGATATCATCCCAAAACCCAAACCTGTATAGTCACTATTCATGTATGTAGTTGGAAAGTCAGGGTTCTCGTATAGGATTCCAGGCGGCATTATATGAAGGAAAACTGGTTAACTTTCCATTTTCCCGATGTCACGATGATAAAGTCTTTTCAACTTAATCAAGAAAATTAATATTGTACTTCTCTTTAATTGGAAAGATATCATTAACTCTAATCTTATGTCGCGTAACATCGAAAGGTGAACTTGGTGATGAAGTGAGCCGTAATGGGTGGGGGAACCTGTTTTGTTCATGGCACAGAGCTCGATTTTCCAATGCATGGCAGTCGGGCATTCAAAGTTTTCTGTGTGACCTTCCTTGCACTGGAACGGAGTTTCTTTTCTCGTTACCATCTCAAAATTCTAAAGTTAGTTATATGTCAACTTTCTTGGGTGGATATGTTTTGGGTGCACATGTGTGCGTAGGTGACAGAACTAACAGATGCTGTCTCTTTTACAATGGTGTCCAAAAATAATGCACAATTATTAAGATGCTAAAAAATTGGAGTTAATATGGATACTATGGTTTGCAGTCAGTTACTGAGAATTGTGGGACATACTATCGTTGGAACTCGCATTTTACAGTGAAGATTCGGTCATGTGGCAGTTAGGGGGGCGACCAGAAAGTGATGAAGACGAAGAGTGATTTCGACTCATCCCGTTTCACAGAAAGATGATAACGAGATGAAACTTTCATCAGTAGTTATGTTTGATGTGCATAATACTTAAATGCATTTTCTTAAACGTAGCACAAATATTCGGGAAGATATAAGGTTTGTTTAAAAAATCCCAAATTTTTCCTCATGTTTTTTGCTTATAACTTGAAGAGTTCTAAACCAAATTGTATGAAACTTACAGAATACATATGTTATAGAAGTATTGTATTAAAATTTAAAGTAAATGCTTTGGATATTTGAGAAAATATGAGTATTTGTAGTAAATAATTTTTTACTGTGCATGTGAGAAACGTAGCGTAATTTTTCTTTCATAATTTCTGAATCAAATAATTAGGGCAACTTATGTATATAAAATTCCAGTTCAGTACCGTTACTATTCAGAAAGATATCGGCATTGCAAGAGCTAAATTGATTATGCTCTTGCAGTGGCTGAATTATATATAGCTCCACGCAGCATTAGTAGAAAATTAGTCATTAGGCAATTTATTGTGGTCACATAGCTTAACTACAAATGAGAATGATAATTTTGTAGTAATTTGTTGAGATATGACAGATAAGCCAATTCCTTGCTTCTACGTTGAAGAAGGCCAAACTAGAAAATCCATATAAACTGGCACCTAGAGGGAAAAATTAGCATTGGACCTCTATAAGCAGGACGTCAAAACACTCATCTTGAGGAGAAACAACTTTCTAGGGCATTAATTTAAATTTTTAATTTGTTTTGGAGAAAGCTAGTCGCAGAAAATTCTTTAAATTTTAAGAATTCCAATTTGGGCCTATTTCTTAGTAAAATTTCGCCTTACCTGGTATTAAATGAGTCATTAAGCAATTTATTGTAGCTACATAGCTTTTTATGCATGGGAATGATAATTTTTGCAATAATTTGTTGAGATATGGCAGATGAGCAAATACCATTTCCCTACAATGAAAAAGGCGAGGCCAAATAATTTACATAAACTTGCGAAATTGCCTATGGATCCCTACAAGTAAGGCTTCAAAATACTCGCCTTATGGAGAGACAACTTTCTAGGGCAATAATTTTACATTTTTATCTGTTTTGATAAAGTTAGCTACAGAAAGCATGCACATTTTTTAAAATCTTGAGAATTCCAATTTGGGGCTATTTTTGTGTAAATCTACAAATAAAATTTATCATCACTCATATAAAGTTAGTGTAATGTATATTAGACAAACTCTAATTGTACAAACAAACAGAAAATTGATTATTTGATATTATTACGAAAGCAATCTGTAATTCATCAGAAAATGATGTAAAATAAAGCAGAATTCAATATATCTTAAAGTTCAGAAAAAAATGCATGGGAGCCTTAATATCCGCGACTGGTATCGCTTCCGGATATTTTGATGACATACAAATAGCTGTCAAAAGGTAACGATTATTTTTAGTGCTAACTGGAAAGGGTCCTACAGCACCTCTGAAAATATCTCGGTAATTATTGGCACGAGTTTCGGGGTTTTCCGATGCGTTGACAGGGATCACAACTTCACACATAATTCTCTGTCTTTGACGCAGTTCGACCAAAAACAATGTCTTAAAAGACGATCTTTTGTCTTGGTCACACATAAAAGCGCGGACGTGAGCTCGTGACACAACGCGAGAATTTCATTCCTTAAATCAGCTGGAATCACCAGCTACAAATTCACATTTCCGAAATGATCCTTGTTTTTCCGGAACAATAAGCCTCCCCTTTGTACAAAATCGCCCGTTCCCTCTTTTTCCTTTTCCCAACATGGCTTCAAGCTAGCACAATTCCTTCGTTCAGACGCGAACGCTTTTGAATTCACCTTCAATAAACTCGTGGCGTCCCCTTCTGCCTGCTGCAGTAGGAGGGGAGTTTATTCTTATTCTACGATGATAGAAGGATTTTCTTCCTCGACCGGTACCTGGGGAGGGTGTTTTATAACGGCGCTATCCCCCGTTTCGTTTTTCAATTTCTGACCTCTGCATTAAAATTTAGGGGTTTCCGTTGTTCCTCAATTAATTGGGCGCTCCCATTTCCTAATAAGTATATCCAATTATTAAGGCTGGAAACAATAACAGCTACTTTCTTGATTATCTTCCCAAATACAGGACTTTGAAGCTCAATATTCGCGAGGGGAAGACAAGTAAAATTCTTGTACAGCGGTTGCTTAATCCAGATAGTTTCGCTCGTTAAATCTTTGGAATTGATGTGATTTCGGTTCACTAAATCAATAGACGCTACGGCGTCCCTTAGAATTGACATCTCTGATTCACTAGAGCCTTACTCATGTATGGAGCAAAAAGGGTTTCGGTTGAATCCGACATGATTTACAACCTTTGCTGGCTTATCCTTTCTGAACTGTGGGCAATTAGGCCTTAAATGTTCCGTCGAGTGACAGATATAACACTTGGCTGGTTTCCGGCGTTCAAAATTTTCGTTTCGCCAATTTCCCTTTGGTGTGGAATTTTTCCAAAACTCTTGGGGCCAGAATTTCCCAGGGGTTTTCCTTTAAGCTTTCTTTTAGGCGAAGCGGATCTAGTTTTCTCGATAGGCTTTCGTTCCAGAGCCTTGGAAAGCTGTTGCTTACGAGCCCTTCTAACGGATTCGTACTCATTTAATTTTCCGGCTTTCGACGGGTCAACAATTTTACCCCATTCGTCTAGGAAATGATCTTTGACTTCAGGCGGCACGTGCCGTTTTTAAGTTCAAAAACTAATTCCTTCCATAGCGCCCCTGATTTTCTCTGATGTTGCGTGAACTTTACTGGAAAGTTTCCGGTTTCTTCTTAAACCGCTCTAACAAAACCACTTTGGTATTGTGGCGGTGAGGTTTTTTTGAACTGTTACTCGAATTTAGGTTTAACACACAATTTATTATATTATGCCTACTAGGAATTTAAAATTCATTTAATACCATATTAGTAAATGCACATGAATCATTATGCAAAGAGTTACATTTTAAGAGTAACAGTTCATCACACCTGATTAATTTCAATATTCTAAACCAATGGCCAAATAAATTTTGCGTTGTGTAAGTTTGATCTTTAAAATATAACATCCAGGTTTTAAAATACAAATTTAAATAAGCCAGATCGGGATAACTCTCTAGAAGTCAGTGTATGAGAGATAAATGATGACAGAAACATTTTAGATAAACTTAACAATTTATTTAAAATCTAATTTTCTTCTTGGCTATATAAATATATGTAAAGTAAGATTTCAAATCGGGAGAGGTCCCTTCCATATATATATATATATATGTTCAAATCAAAACACATGCTTTCATGTCAGATCTGCAAAAAATATTTCTTTTCTTCAAACATGACAACCCATTTGTTAAATTTACACAAATTTTGTCAATAGGTACACATATCTTTAAGTATATTGTTTTTGAGTTGATCTTGCATTTGAGATGGGCAGTTTAAATCAATAATAACAAAAACACACTAAGATAAACATCTGTTGCTCTCTGAATTTAAATATGAATGGCTATGAATGGGAATTCATTAATATAAACACTCAAAAACATCTGTAATTACCATTTTCAATTTATAAAGAAAATTTCACGTAATTGAGATATATATCTGAACAAGCACTCATAGTTTTTAAAATATTCAGACATGACACATTTCCGCGGAAACGCGGATTTCCGCTTTCTCGGCATCGGATTTTATCATTCTTAATTTTTTATTATATAATAATTCTACGATATTTTTAATATCTTAATCACTTTTTATATAAATTTATTTATTTTATTTGTTAGATTAATTACACTTATTTTACTTTTCGGTATTTATGTTTGGCACGATTCATAATTTATGAAGTTCAGCTTTTTTTTTGTTCCAAGCCTGTGTCACGTCTGAATATTAAAGAATTAAATAAGATAATAGCTAATCAGTCCAGAAATCATTTGAGTGAAAGCCAATTTCAAGCTGCAGTAGCTTTAACTAAATTCATTTAAACTTATTCTTACAAAATTTTGTTTTTAATAATTAATTTTAATGTAATATTTTAGTTAGCTTGGCTGATTCTGGCAATTCGACTTCCAATCTAGAGATTTGCGACTTTCATCTTGAGGAGATCTTATCGTCTACTTGTGGGCATTAGCCTAAAGACATCAGCTCTGAAGGAAAATGATTTGAAGATTCTCTTAGGCCTAACACGCCTGCCGTACATGATAAACGGCGCAACGGCCAGCACCGAATGTGTCACTGCTAATCATTTGTTAAAGCGAAGTTCTTTGGCAGCAATGTCTCTCAGCAATTGGTGGTGAATTGCCATCTAAAATACGTCTCTCCTTACTGTTTATTTCCTCAAAACATCTCTTTCGAAAAAACAATTTTCGTCTCCTCTCCACAACGCAGAACCCAGCCATTTTGAATCTCCCGGTGAAAGTCACCAATACCCTACCAACCATGCCAATTTAGAATATTGAAAAAGTTAGAGCAGAACTAAAATTTTACTCGCCAAGCGGAGCCAAATTTGCCAAGCAACGAAGGTGGATCTCTGAGTGGTTAAAGCCTGACTTTTATCGCTGACAGTTTGACCAACTGGAGTGAGCTCTGAGTTATCTGCAGCCAACAGAAGAATTTTTCTGTAATTGGGAATAAGGCTTAACTTTAAGAAATTATTGCGAAAAACTGTCACCGTGGAGCGGAAACTGGGCGTGGAGCCTGTCATATGGTAAATATCCATAGGGGATGCGTTTCCACCTGGACAAAAGAAACCGCTGTCCTAAGGGGATTCGAATTTCAAAAACAGATCAGGGGTCAGTAAAGAATGCACACATTTCCGCTCTGGAAAGAAAACCAGTGACATCTGATTCTTTTTGTAACTTTCCGAAAGGACTCGGTGCGTATTGAAACTGAGTAGTGTGGATTTGATAAGTGGGTTCAAAACACAGAATCCGGTGCAGGAAAAGGGAAAGAAAAACAACTGCGAATATGTTTTCGCTCTCACACTTTTTGTGAGTTGCAAAATATCAAACAATGTTTCTAATATAGCACACAGGGAATGCAAGTTTTAAGTCAAAAGAAGACAATTATTAATAATTAGAATTAAAATAAATATGGATTTTTAAATATAAAAAGTAGAAATTTGAATCTTAGCGAGTAAAAACAAAAAGAATTTTGTCAATGCATCATGACAATATGAAGGTAGTCTTTCATTTTCTCTTCGGGCTCCTTTATAATAATCTGCGCTCAGTCTAGTGGCAAAAGTGCCATGAGTTGTGAGGCCCATTCACTTTCTTCGATCTGTTGTGCGAGCTTGGCACTCAAACATAGCTAGATACAACGATATATCTGCGACCTGTGCATCATATTTCTGCAGGACATTTTTGAGTTCGCGTCGGGGTCTAACATTTTCGCTCCGTACCGAACCTACGCTCTTAATTTCTGGGGCTTTAGAGAGTAATCTTTTCTAACTCAAATTCTCGCTCTTCTCTCAGAGCTTGCGCTTCGGCCTCAGTGGCTTCAGCTTGTGCTTTTAATTCAGCGGCTGCGCGTTGTTGGACGATGTCCTCCAAGCAACCCCTCACAAACTCCTCCTCAAAATCCGGGGACTCCTTAATCTTTTTACATATGTCTCTCTTTTTTATCGGTAGAGCTAATTTGAATCCCCATGTCGTTGGCAAACGCGCTCTTCCTTATGATGTTTAGCTAAGAAAGCCATAGTTTAAACTCTCGCAGTTCACAGCTTATATTCACAAATGCAAAGAATACACAATTATAAAATCACTAATTAAAAATTTCCTAATACAAAATTTGCATTGATTCTAAATTCTATATTAAAAAAAATTACTAACAATTTGCAATGTGCTAAACATTTTAAATACTCTACAATCTTGCATATGACTAAAATCAATTTTACGATGGTTTCTAATTTTAATGTGAAATTCCAATTATATAATTCAAAGAAACAATTTTAGCTATATTAAAATATCAAAATTTGCACATAGATTCGAACAGTTAAAATTTTAGGAACACCTCACCTAAGTATACTGTCACTAAGAACAATAATACCAATGAATTTCTTAGTCTCACGAACTTTAAACTTTTTATCCCGAAAACTATTCCACAGTTTAGAAAACGATAAGAAAATTCTTAAACACAATTAATTTTCGAATTATTTACGCTCACAGAAATTACTTAATACTTTTAGTTCAAAATCAAATTAATTATGCACATATTCGAACTTAACTTTAACTCAACATATTCGAACATAATTTGATTTATTGATATTTAAAATTAATTTTGCACATATTCAAATTTAACTTTAAATCAATATTACACACACACAAAAAAAAAATATCTGCCTTTAGAGATAGAACAATCAAGCTTACCGTGACGTAGTACTGCAAATGATGAATACGCTATCTTGATCAATTCCCGTTCAGAGAGAGAAGAAAAAAAAGTCACTAGTGCTGCTTCCACACTACGTTCTTCTGGCGAATAAATTTTAGTCTCTTTTGAAGAAACGGACCGGATTCTAATTAGCAAGTCCAAGCACTGCTCTGCTGAGTCGAGTCCACTCGACGCTCTTTCGATGAAGAAAGATTCAGTCTTCAGTCTCTTGGAAGACCAAAGGATCCAAATAAACAAGTCCAGGTACTCCTCTGCTGAGCCTAGAACAAAACTAATTTTTTCAAGTGCAGGTTAGTCTGGGTAGTCGATCCCTTTTCGCCGCCACCATTTAAATAAGTTTAAGCTGTGACGTTGCAACCGATGGCCGTGATTTAATGTTGATCAGTTGGAAGCAAATACAGTCCATTTTTGGCCTTTCAAACTATTTATTTACAGCTTACTTATATTTACACAACATTTCAATATACACCTTTTTTTTTGTTAGAAGCCTCCCATATTCCAGTAATCAAGTCGAATAATCTTGAAGGGAGGAACTGCAACTCTGGTTGAGAAAACAGAAGTGATTAATTAACCTTCTCTTTACCTAACCTGCACTCCGCTGAGATAATTAAACAGTTTTCTGGAGTTCTTCGAAACTCCCGCAAGATCAGCCGAGGTCCGGACTTTCCGCAAACACAATAAAATCGCAGTTCCCTCATGGAAACACTGCGAGACTCGCTCTCAAAATCAAAGCTGACGCTCTCTTCAACGCAGCTCAAGTCTAACTAAATTCAAACCCAAAATCCCCATCCTTTTTCCGATAAGGATCTCACCAATCGTAATCTGGCATTTCCCCCCCCCCCCTTCACCACTTTCGAAACTTCCCCGACGCGTTGGTGCGCTGTGCTTGTCTGTCTGCCGCTCTTTTTTGACGTGAAAACGTCTTTCTGCTCGTTATGGTTGGTAAAACTTTCTTGTGTGACAAAATAACGTCAGATTTGAATCGCTACTACGAGACTAATTACGTGAAAAGAATGGTTGACCCCACAACGGATAGATCATATCTGTAAGAATTTGTCGCATAGTGGTTTTTTTTTGCCTGTGACGTCATCGTACCAGTGTATTCGCATGCGCGTGATTGTTATGAATTAGCTTTATGTAAGGTTATAAATAAGTGTAGCGTGGAAACGCGTTTAGCTAGGAGGTTGATTCTGGTGTCATTTTATAGAGCTTGAGATAAGAGAAGAAGAAAGAGCTTTACTAGGGCCCAAAGTGAGGCAGTAAAAATATTTATCAGAATATAAGTAAAAATCGGTATTAAATTGAAAATTTCAAATTCTGCATGTTTTTTGATTATAATATGCAGCTTTCTTTCGAATTGTACGAAACTTACAGAATACTTGACAATACGTAAAAGAAACATTGTATTAAAATTTGAATATTACGGGAAATATGAGCATTTGTAGTAAATAATGTTTTACTGCGCTTACGCGAAATGTATTTCAATATACTGTCAACAGATGGCGCCATCAAAAACTACTCTAAATAAAAGGAATCGTCACAGGCATCATACTGAATTGCGCGAGCTTGAAGTACCAGTGTAGGCGCATGCGCGTGATTGTTATGCATTAGCTTTATGTAATTCGTACGTAGCATGGAAACGCCTTTAGCTGGAAGGTTGATTCTGGTGTCATTTTAAAGAGCTTGAGGCGTATTACTAGGACCCAAAGTGAGACAATAAAAATAT
Organism: Araneus ventricosus; assembly: GCA_013235015.1. Taxonomy (NCBI): domain Eukaryota; kingdom Metazoa; phylum Arthropoda; class Arachnida; order Araneae; family Araneidae; genus Araneus; species Araneus ventricosus. The sequence goes on from BGPR01000450.1 coordinate 419,337, forward strand.
TTAACAGAATATAAGTAAAAATCGGTATGAAATTGAAAATTACAAACTCGTAACAGATGCCGTCTTATATGCCTCGTAAGTATGCTCGGAATTATAGAAAACGCAAGTCAGAGGAAAGCTCACGTGAATAGGATTCCAAGAAGCCTAAAAAGTCCAGTGCAGAGCTAATAAGAGAGCTACGGCAGCGTCGGAAAGGAAATGAAAAATACGTGAAATGTAGTTGTATATACTGCCAACAGATGGCACCATCAAAAGCTACTCTAAATAAAACATAAAAAAGGCGAAGTTCAGATCCGCGCCGTAGATTTTTCGTGAAAACGTCTTGATAAAATTATAAAACAAGTATTAAATACGAGACCCTTGCTGCATGCGATAACGTGCGATTTATCTATTCTTGTAACCATTATACTACTCTGTGTAAATACTGTATTAAAGAGATAGATAATTAAATTACATATTAATACGTAATTCTTATGTTTGTGAATTGGCGGTTTTGTACAATCTTAATATATGTGCATTATTTATGGACACCAGTGTAATTGTATGTGCTGTATTCCAAGGTTCCTGTCTTGTTTGGTTTGTCATTAAATCCCGTTCCTGTGATTCTAATTTGTCAGCTAGGCTAGAATTTTAGACTATTTTTTTTTTAATTTTCAAAAATAAATGGATCTTTAAAAAAGTTTCAGGTAAAAATATTATTGCACTTCTCCACTTTTGAAACAAATGAAAAAGAATGCCGATTCATACACGATCGGAAGCCATTGCTTGATTTTATTTGAATAAAGCTAAGTAATGAAAGACTAATGAATTCGTCTGTGCATAATTTAGCTCGAGATGCGTTTTTCTTTGAAACAATTAAAGGCCGTTTTCCTTTAATGGGTATTCTGTTGTGAATGGACGCATTCTTTACGAGTCTTTTCCTTAGAAACTGAAGTGTATTTTCTCGATGAAGTCTGGTGTAATAATATTGCAATCTTCCTAATTGAGTGAGAGGAGAGAGTATTTTTTCGCAAATCGAACCTCTTGGTCTCATTAAATATTTAGTTCCTTTTCTGCTGCTGAAAGAGAACTCTATTGCCGTCTTTTATTCTATAATAATGACTTTCAACCCGATTATTTTCACTTGTCGCTTTTCCGAATGATTTCCTAGCATTTCCGAAAACCGTTCAAGTGAAAAAGTCTTCTAAACTTAATTAAGAAAATTAATATTGTGCTTCTCTTTGAAAAGAAAGATATCATTAACTCTAATCTTCTGTTAACCTTAATGATCTTATGCACTTTAATTGTGGGTTTTTGTTTATTTTTTCATAGTAAAATAGTAAGAGTAAAGCTGAAAACTTTTCGAAATAAACTCACTGTAATAACCTATAGTCGATTTACTTTTAATGTTATCCTTTTGACTAATTAATAATTCTCAGAGTTTTTTTATATTTGATATTTATGTGTTCTAAAGCTGGGCCTTTATATTTTTTACTCTTTTACTGTAAAGCATTATTGAGTTTAAGTAGCAAATTTATTCTTAATTCTATTGCTTGGGTTAGAAGCTGCGTGCTATATATTATGGCACCGATGTCAATACTAAAATTTGCCCTTTTCAAACGCAGTGGATAAGTTATACGGTATTTAATGTTGCGTTTCATGACATTACTATAGATTATTATTAAAATCATGATATAATGGATTTTTTTCACTCTGTAGTAGTTGAAAGAAAAATCCAACACTCGACGCCTTTGCCCACCGTCTGTCTACACGTGCGACATGAGGTTGCCAATTTCAGTAATCCCGGATCTGTCCGAGGTTGAAAAGATGGTTCTTAAACTTTATTTATCATTTAGACATTGACATTGAAAAATTACCATTACTTTTCACAAACCAGTTGAATCCAAGTTTCCCATGCTGAGGAAATGCAAAACATTGGTTGTTAAAAAATTACAATGTCTTGCGTCAAAATTTCATGTGGGGCCTTTATCATTGTTATTCATCATCTCCGAATTGTAATATGAACAGTTGCTAGTATTGGGAAATAATGGTGCAGTTCGAAACATTGTGTTACGTGCCAATATCGTGGAATTGCCGCTCTTACCCGAAACTTATCTCCCTGGGGATGCGAACATAAAGTAAGTCATAAATTGAAAGAAATTTCAGTATTTACTGAAATAAATTCCGAAATATTCACCTGACTAAGAAGTCAAAAACAATATTAATAATAAATAAGATCAATTAGATATAAACCATATTAATTTATTTCCAGTCAGATGGGAAATTAAGTTGGTCAATAAAAGAAAAAACGACAAATTTTGCTGTAGATTTTTTCAAATCTAAGATAGAATTGATTGTTGTTATAAAAGTGAAGCTACGTTTTGAATCAAATTCTACTTAATTAAAAAGCAATGGCGAATGGAGCATATAAGGATATTGTTGTGGAGTTTTTTATTTAGAATTTATTTAGAAGAATTAATAGATTGTTTACAATTTACTACTCTATATCCAATCTATATAATATATATACTCCCTTACAATATAATCACTTATATAATTAACACTTTCTCAAATTTCCAGCATATGAATATCTAGCCCTAAAAAAACATTACTAATCAATTCTTTAGATTAAGTAATTTAAAAAATTCAATTAGAATTTTACATCTTCAAATATTTAGAAGTTTCAAAAATTTAGAATGTCACTACACCTGTTGCTTATCAGAACTCCAAATTCATTGCTTATTAACTTCAAGGTGAATATCCACACATATCAATAATCTTAAAATCTCATAACTTTAACTTCAATTAATATCAAACAAATTCGCAAACCACCAACCAATATCTCCACTTAATGAAACTCTTAGCAACAGGCATAAGATGCATTCTCTACTTAACTTCTATTTCAAATATCCTTTAATAACATCCATAATTAAAAACAAAAACTTAGAAAGTGATTAACTATATGCGTTGTGTTAATTTTAGAAGAGTCTAAAATTGCAATAACCCAAAAATTTCATCTCATCACAGTGCTTAAGTAATTGACAAGGAAAACAAAGCCAAATTTCTTAAACTAACACATTTATTAAACAATTATATGATACTTCAATATATAAAATCATTGATAAAACAAAAGAATACTCAAATGCTGTATCATCAATATCATCACTTATTAACCCTTTATTTACTGAATTTACCTACTAGCAACTTTTTAATTTTGTTTTTTAATCATTAGATAATTTTTGTATGTAGAATAACCCTGGGAATGAGAAAAACACTTTTTTAATTAATTAAAATTACTTAATTAATTTAATTAATAATTGAAAAATTTTACTTTCTGCCTTCAGCTGCCATTTACTGCTTGTTCTTGAAACTCCATTCTCCGTGTTCTTGTGAATACTGTCAGGAAAAACGGTCATATTGCGAAGGTATTAACGTGATTAAAGCAGTACTTTAAAGTACCGTCAGTAGATAAAGGGTTAACACATAATCAATATAAGGTTCGACACTTTCTCAAACAGATTTTTAATTAAATGTTCATTAATGATTCCAAATTTTATCCTAACAGCCTATTCAATTTTTAAAAATATTGAATTTATCATTTTTTTAAGGATTATATGAGTGGCCATCTCTAATTTTAAAATTAAATTGATATTCTAGATTATTACAAATATTTTCACCATAAAATGTTAATGTATTACTCAGTCAATATATAAAATTTATCTAAAGACTCATAACCTTTCTCACTATAACTGGTGAATTATTCATATGCAATAGATGTAACTTCACTTCTGAACAACATACATTGATTAATACACATTTACTGATGTCAAATCATTTCAAAAAAAAATTCTGTAAATAACTTAGATATTCTATATTCGAAACTGATGAAATAACTATGGATTTGCTTACACATTCAAAATAATCATAAAATATTAAAAATTGCAGTCCACGCAGCTTGAATTATAGCTGTGGTACACCGTGCTTTGCCTCTCCTCCACCGCGCGTTAGGCCCATCGCTCGAACATAAGCCGATGATTCTCTATCGGGTTCGGATCAACGCTTCTTTCCTTTTCATTTTCTCCAAATCATTTCCCCATTTTCAAAATTTTCAAGTCTCCTATTTTCAGTAAAAATTGAGAGAGCGAGTCCAGATCAGATCAGGCGCCTCTGAATTCTCAAACTCCCCTTTTTAAATTCCTCCTGGCGACGGCATTTACGCCAAAATAGCCAACTTATTAAGTTATCATTGGTTAAAAGTTTTCAAAATCATGCAACCCCTTAAATTAATTCACGCCCCCAGAGCTCTCCTGTCCAATACCGGCTACTTACAGAGCATCTTCTAGCAATAACCCACGTGGGGCAAGGTGGCTCTGAGCCTTTTTTTTTCAGCGAAAAGGGATTATGGATGTGTTGACTTACTAAACAGAAACCACCCGTGCGAATCGCACCCAGGTCAAAGGTGAAGAAATAGAAATCGTTCGCTCCACTGCAATGGAGTAATAACTTCTAGAATGGAATTTTACAAGAGAAGTCTTGTCATGGAAGTGGCAATAATTTTTTGTCGGAAATGCTTAGAATTTTCGGAAACTCAGCCAAAACAGGGTCAAAGGTTTCTTACTTACGTTTTACAGCTGCGGAAGTGTGTGTGAATCAGAATTTTACCGACAATTTCAGGAAGGATGGTATTTAAGGCAGAGAGGGTAGGTCTTGTTGCCCTCAGAATATGTAAGACAATTCAGGTGGCCGCTGGCAAGTTGTGAAAGACAGGTACTGGACTGCCTGTCGCATGGAAGGGGTGGGGAAAGTCTCGACTTTCTTCCTTTGTACCAGTGGTGAGAGGGAGGCACCAGCCACTCCGCCTTGTTTTGGGCTTTTTTCCGCGAAAATAGTTCTAGGAAAGTAATCTCTGAAGAGGAGGGGATGGGATGACTTGAGCCCTTCTTTACAAGATTGTCGGCCATTTCATTTCCGCGAATATCTACATGCGAAGGGATCCATTGAAAATGTTTATCATGCTGAAAGGAGATGAGCTTTAATTTTTGTAAGATGGATAAGCTTGTTTTATCCCCTATGTAGGTCCAGTTTTTAAGATGTTGAATTGAGCTACGGCTGTCAGTAAGAATCCAGAGGTCTCCAAAGTTGCTTTCGCTCATGATGGTCTCCAGTCTCACATCGATTGCCAGTAGTTCGCTTCGGAAAACAGAACAGAAGTCTGGGTTACGTTGTTTTATAGAGTATTTGTCACGAGGGGTTTCAATGTAGATTCTAGTACCTGCCTATTTTTCAGTTTTGCTGCCGTCAGTATAGATTTTGATGTCGTTTAGAGGGATGTTATTTAAAATTTCCAAGGCCAATTGTTTAAGAAAGTCAGGCATACAACCTTTCTTGATAGATGCAGTAGAGAGGTTGTGGTGGAAGTTAACCCTGGAAAATTCTTCAAGTGTATTCAGATTGCAATGAAGAGAATGCGGTTCAACATTGTCCGCGATTATGTACTGTGATTTAACTTAACTGAAAGGACTATCTATACTCCTGGCAGGGTCACCTAAGGCTTGAAGGTCACTCCATTATTCCCAGCTAACACTAACAGGCATGGAGCTAAGACAGTCTTCTACCTCATGGTTCTCCGGTCTTCGGATTACAGAAGCTGCACATTCCCTCCTATGAATCAGTTGACAGTCATGTTTTATGCAATATAACGATGTTGTTACTGTCACCCATCAACTGTTTTAATTTTTCTTCTTTTCTTTAGGATTTAAAAGAACAAAACTGAGGTAATGAAAAGCAGTTTTCAAGTATCATTTACTCTCATTAATATATAAGCATTTTGTACGGTAAGTTCTAGTTGCAGGACTTGGAAATGAAGAAAAAGAATTTCCTTCGTGGTTGACAGTACCATTTGTTTTCTAAAGGCTACTGTAAATTATCGTTTGGCGGTTATGTATGTTGATAGAAAGACAGCGAAATTCAGATAAAAAGTTATTTTATTTCACGAGAATGAGTTTCTGAGAACTTCTCTGTCCTACCGTCAGAAGTTACTTACTCTTTTTAATAAGCCCTACTCAGGAAGTGTGAGGTCCCCAGAGACCGCAGATTCCCACGAGACCACGAGAGACCAGACCTCCAACGAACTGGCCGAAAGTGAAGAGAGAAAGGAGGCCGCTATGTCGTAAAAACGATCCTGTATTACATAACCCGAAGGGGCTTGAAAGGACCGCGCGCGGAGCTACCGTTGAAAAGTTCACCCAAGTTGATCGCCAAAGAGAACTCGTTACGTTGTGGCTCCTTCCAATGTAGAAACGGCGAGGGGAGCGCATGTTTGTGGTTGGTGAAATTGTTCGTCATCCGAACAAATCATGGAGACTTATCCTTTCGGCCACGCCTGAGAGGGCATGGTCAAAAGGGTTTTTAAGTTGGAATTGGGAAGAGGAAAGGGACTCGAAGATCCGGGACTCGAGAAGAGTAGCTTGAGACGAGGTTCAATTCGGAGTCTGAACCCGATTCGAATCTCGATTCTCGTGAGCGATTTTTGAAGTCAGAGGCCTCAGCCTGAGACTCTGTACTTGTTCGGGCGCCTAGTCCGTGAAAACCGATAGCCAACCCTTGGCTGATTAAGCTCTTGCCTTGATTGCTCATGCCTTTCACCGTCTCTACTCTTAATGAAATACTACAAGAGATAACACTATAGCAGCAGATAGATTCATTTAATAGAAATTGTTTGTAATTTGCATTGCACTCTAATAGACCATCGCGCTACTGTGACGTATGAGTTTGAGTAAATGAAATTAAGGGTAGTTATGAAAGTCAATTGATTTCTGAAGTATGATTTTGGTTTGTTATTTAGGTTATTATTTAGGTTAAAATGTCAATTAAGTTCAGAATTTCCCTTTCCTGTGCAACCAAAGAAATTCATACAACCTTCTATGATAAAAAGTGATAATTTCTGATTTTTTTTTTTTAGACGTTCAATAGTCTAAAATTCATTATTTGGTCTTATTAGGTTTCCTTGTATATTTTAATCTCGTATGCATGTTGCAATTGATTGAATGCAAAATTTTATTTAAGGTAAACCTCTTTACCGACAAATTACTCCTAGATTTCAGAAATGAACGTGTTTTATATATATTGGAATTCAGGAGAAAATTCATTTATTTTTATAACATAGTGTAGTTTGCTTATAGTCCTGGCTTTGGACAAACCACTTTTGTTTATTAATACCAATTAATTACTGAGAAGCTGAATGTAAAAACAAGAATTTTGAAAGAACCAAAAAGCATATCGGCAAAACGGAAATAATCGAATGCGTAGAGTAGCGGATGGAGGCGTTTCAGGAAATAAAATAGCTATCGAAAAACGATACCGGCCATCTTTCCACAGTGATTAAATTTCACTCGCAATTAATAACCTTCCTTCACTTACCAGTCTTCCGTTCACTAGCGAATAATTTGATGGAAAGTCTTCCTTCTCGCATCCCCTTGGTTTTTATTGCGCAATTCGGGTTGATATATCAAAAGCAAGGATAAGACTGTCTAATATCGGTCTTTTTACTTAACGAAATATAATGCGTGAATATTCTCGTAAAATGTTAAATTCTTCTGTTATAAGTATGCGTAAATTTTATCATTTCTGAAAAATGAATCGCAAGCTATAAATGAAGATGCACATTTGCAGTTGCAAAAAGCAGCAATTTTTATTCTCGTATATTTTTTAATTCGTTTTTGTATGTTCTGCTGCGTATTTTTTAACAGGGAAGGGTTTAAATGAGAGATTATGCAATTTTTAGCATGAAAAATAATTCTAAAAATGACTCGAATTCTAATCCGAAATTAAAAATGTATGAAATATTCCTTTAAACTCTTAAGTTCTATTAATATGCCTAGGTTCTATATATTAGGGCGGTCCGGAAAAAAAAATCGAATTTTGGATTATGGAATTCTAATAGTGCAGAAAAGTTGTATTATCCCGTCAATAGTAACTGCGCAAAATTTCATTTTCATTGATTATTATCTTTTGCCTCCTCAAGACGGTCAAAGTTTCGAAAAACTGCCCAAAACGGCCATTTTTTACTAAAATTAATAAAAATTAGGAAAATGGACAATTGTTTTCTTAAAACTGCCAAAGGGTCTACCATTACATTATAATTAAATGTTCGACGATCGTAAAGACAAGACACTCTGCGAAATAAAGGAAGGTAATAAATTTTACCGAAAAGAAGCTGTAGAGGAACATCAATTGTAATAGATCCAGAATCGCAATATTTTGACCACGTAACTCATACATCAGTTTTGTCGCTTTGTATCAGCACAAATATCATAAACTGTTTGATGAAAGAGAAAGTTAACGCTAAAAACATTACAGCAGTAGGATGTGATGGCACCATAGTAAACACAGGGCTCAAATCCGGTGTCATTGTGCTTCTTGAGGAAGGATTAAAAAGTGGTTAGTATGTCTTTAACATTTCAACGAGCTCCTTCTAAGACATGTATTTGAATACCTAGACGGTAAAACAATCGGTCCCCGCACATATTCTGGACCGATGTGGAAAAGTCTGGTGAAATGTGGAAACTTGCCAGTAGCAAACTTTAAGCCAGTTATTGTGACTTGCGGGTAGTAACGGCCAAAGATTTGAGCAAAGATAGGAAGTATCTATTGGATATCTCCTATGCAGTTTTAACCGGCGTTTGTTCTTCTGATCTGTCCCGACGTGACTTCTCACGCAAGATGGTTAACGACTACTAACAGAATCTTAAGATTGTACTTTGGTCAGAAGGACCTTCTTCCAAGCTGATTCAACTACACTCTGTTCCAAAAGTTTATAGAATCTTGTATTTTGCTATATTTTTTGTTGTGTCTATTATATTGAAAAAACAGCAGTTCTACCTCGTATATTTGATGCCAATTTTTAAATCGTTGAATAAACAGAAATAACCTGTCCCAAAAGTTTATAGACAAATGCAATTTTATGCAAATATGGTATCGGTAATTATGACGTCGATGCGGAGCCTAATAAATACGTTGTAAGAAAAGGAAAGCGGTCGTTTGTTCTGCGTTTATAGATACCTAAAGCTTCGCAACTCTCTAATGAAGAAGTGAGTAAAGTTCTGCATTTGAAATTGCTCGGTAAGACTGTTAAGGAAATATCAAAATTTTTAAATTGTTCTAAAAGTATGATTTATCGTGTATTAGCTCGTAAGACGCCATATGAGCCAAAACCTCGTTCGGGAAGACCGCCTGTGACGGATATTCGCAGTGATAGATGGATACAAAGAATGGCTTCAAGTCAGAAAATGTCGGTTCGCGAAATTACTAGGGCTTCCCGGTTGCAAATTTCCAAGAACACTGTTCATAGACGAATTATAGAATCTGGTTATATGATCCATGCAAAAATGGCTTGCAGATTACCACTCTCAAAGCTTCACATTAGTAAGAGATTACAATGGGCTCCTAATCATATGTCATATGGTTATAAATGAATGGCTGTCCTTTTCAGTGATGGAAAAAAAAATGGAACCTCGATGGACCTGACGGAATATAAAATATTGGCATGATTTACGAAAAGAGCCCAGGAGCTTTTTCAGTAGGCAAAGTGGTGGTGGATCTGTGATGGTGTAGGCTGCTTTCGGTTTCAATGGTCAAGTGGGTTTGGCCCTTTTAGATAGCCGACAGAATTCTCCTAAATACATAGAAACACTAGAAAATCATCTTATGCCATTTGCAGAAAACATAGATATCGGTATGATAATGCTCCCATCCAATACCTCCAATGCTACGAAAAATTATTTAAACTCGAAAAATCTTACTGTTCTTGAGTGGCCACCGATGAGCCCTGATCTAAACGCAATTGAGAATGTGTGGGGCATTATGTCTCAGAAGGTATATGGGAATGGAGGGCAATTTTATTCAGTGAATGCCTTAAAGACAGCCATTGAAAGTGCATGGTACAACTTGGAACCAGAGATATTACAAACCTTAATTATGTCGATGGAAAAACGTGTGTACGATGTCATACTGAAAAATGGAAAGACTTTAAACTATTAAGAACATTGTATTGAGCACCTTTTGTTGAAATGTCATATATTCTATACACTTTTGGCACACCTAATATTTCCATTTTGTTATATAATTGAAATACAAATTATTTTTTCTAAATATTTCGTTGAATGCAAGTCGCATATGGTTTGAATAAACATATTTGTAATTGGTGTTTGTATGCCTTTCTGTTTTGCTAAAACATATATTTTACTAGAGTCTATAAGCTTTTGGGACAGAGTGTAGTGCACTATATTGTGCACTGCATGGTTCAGTATCAAAATGAATCATTCCTGTAAAAGTGGATCAAAACATTTGTTGGAACGTAATCAAAAACTCGAGGTTTTTATCAGACGACCTGAAAAAGGTGGTGAATCCTGTAATTTCTCGCAACGCTTTATGTCACATCCCGAATACCTGCTACTGAGCATGTTGGCGGAAGAGAGACGACACATTCGAGAACTTGGGGTTCGCCGAATTATCAAGGAAAGAGGATCTTCTTCCACAGTTGAGCGTCGTCGCTTTGTCATCCCCAAACTAAACTTTAAAGCCAATCAGTACATCGACATGATTGACTGGCTGAAGTGTGATGTTACTGAACCACTAATTACAGCTGATCTTACAGTAGAAGAGCTAAAGTCTATTGCTGAGAATGGATCTACAAAGGACTTATAAATCTACAAATTTCCATGCCACACCCAATCGGTGGAGCTCTCTGTAAAACTTGTGACTGAAGCCGCAAGTACGGTTTGTAGATCACACAACAGGGATGATTTTATTAGAAATACCATGGCGTCACGGATATGTATGCCTTCTTTTGAGCAAAAGGCTAATTACAAGATGATGCAATTTACTGTATGAAGCTTTGAGCAGCTGATAATATATTAATGAATAATGAACAATCAACAATGTAAGTGCTTAACTAAATGTATTTTTGCATTAATAAAAAAGATGTATAAAAATTTCATGTTGTGCTGTTTTCTGAGGACGCAAAAGTTATTAACCGATCTGGTTAAATTTTTTTACAGTTAATTATGATAGACTGGTAGACCATTTGCCCGCTATTGGAAAACGATTGTTCTTTTTCCTAATTTTTATTATTTTTAGTAAAAAATGGCCGTTTTGGGCAGTTTTTCGAAACTTTGACCGTCTCGAGGAGGCAAAAGATAATAATCAATGAAAATGAAATTTTGCACAGTTACTATTGACGGGATAATGCAACTTTCCCGCATTATTAGAATTCCGTAATCCAAAATTCGATTTTTTTCCCCCGGCCCTATTTTTTTGCCTATGATGCTTTTTAGAATTCCTTCCGATAGGAGATTAGCAAGCTCTGATCTGGGCACCTGAAATCTTGGAATGCTCTCAGTATTATGCGTATGCTCTCAGCAAACCCGAAATAGTTTCGGAACGGGAAATTTAACAGAAATAAATTTAATGATAACATTTTTCAAAAGCTCTGTTTTATTAGTGTAATAAAAAGTAGATTTTTTTTATTTTAGTTTTTTTCTTCTTTTTAATTCATTATTTTAAACATTATTAAATCTTGAAATCAATTTTTCTGAAGTTCAGTTTCAGATGGCACCACTGGTATGAAATCAAAATTTTATTCTGAAAATATTAAATGGATCATCATCGAGAACACACAAGTGTACAAAATTTCAAAACTCTAGCGCATCAGGAAGTGAGTGAACAATCAGTTACAAAATTCAATCTTTACAAACATGAAAGAAGTCAAGTTAAATAAAAGTGTTGAAAACAGCCAAATAAATTATGTGAAATTGAAAAATTCCAAACATTTGCTGAATATCATTGAAGACCACCGTATTTATTAGCTCACATTTTAGGAAAGTGCATCGAAACCAAGTTGCTGAATGAAGTTTTAAATTTTACTTAAGATTTCGTCGCTCAATTTTTTGAAATTTGAGTGGAAGATTCGACTGAATTTTTCACAACCAGTAACGAATATTTCTGAATATTTTTAAGATCTGATATGAACATGAGACCGAGTGTTCCATCCAGAAGTGAAAAAAATTTACAAATTTTCGTTACTGGTGGCCAAAAGTTCAGTTGAATCTTCCTCCTTTGAAATTACAAAAAATTGAGATAGGATGTGTTGCTTGTTAAGCGACGATTTAGCATTCTCATTGCCATAGATTCTAGAATGTCCTGCGGTGATTTTGCTAGTTTTTGTAAAAAATCAATTGTATTAAGGTTTCGTTTTTCAGTTTAAAATGTCTTAAACATTTGATGTTATCCTAACTACTTCAGCTATTTCCATGTAGATTAAGCGCCGTTTTCCTGTTATTGAGTGGTGGTAATTAATAAAAAATGGCACATTAATGTATAGAAAAAAATTAACATGTAAACGGATTATTAACAAAAAATCGTCGAATTATTTTGTCGTTAAATATCATGGTATAAAGTTCAAGTTAATTGTGAATAAGTGTTTTTATGTTTCTCTGTTTTCTAGATGAAAAACCATTTTGCTATATTTAGTTCGTTTTTATTATTTTGATTTGAAATATTCTTCTCGAAGGTATTTTATTCAAAAACTAGTGCGTCAGGTCAACTGCTCGAAATCTAACGAATTCATTATACGCTTGATGTGATCTCAATTCGTTAGATAGAACAAAGATTGTAGTTTCTGCTTGTCGTCTTACGATTACATTTTCAAAGAAAAACACATTCTTTTGAAATTCAGATGACTGGAATTTACATTTGATTCACACCCTTAATGTGCATGTTTGCAGAGCACATTTCTGCCTATTCTTTTGTGTGTGCGCGTTTGTAATTGTCACTTGCCTAACATCATTTGTTCTAAAGGGCATTTTGTTTTCAATTTGGTAAGCGACAATAAAGAGTGCTCACATGCTTAAAATTAAACTCATAATCTATTGAAATTCATTTCATCCTTTTATATGGCTTACAGATCTTTTCAAATTCGTTCGTTCAGTCCTTTTCATTTTTTTCCATCCTACTGATTTTAATTTCAATGGAAGACAATTTGATGCAAGAATTGACATTTATATTTTTAAAAATTCTAGGGTGTTTTTTTTTTTACTGCAGTTTATCGTGTTAAATGTATTTATCATTTGTAGTGGGACTGAAGGCTTGAATAACGAATTTTTCTCTTTACATTTTTAAGAATTTGTATATAACCCAATTCTTTTATATCCATACAGATTGAATTTTTCTTCAGTCAAATGTTTTAAATATCTCTTTTTTGCATATGTTGAATCGTTCATTTTGGTGCACAAAGGAACAGCATTTTAGGTTATTGTGCATAAAAGAATTGCGCATTTTTAAATGGATTCAGTATCGTCTGTTTCATTCTTTTAAACATTATAACTTTTGGGTTAAGGATTTTCAAAAAATGCGATAAAGTATTAATGTGCTTTCTCTTTTTTTATAAAATATTTTTCAGAAATAAGTATAAAATTATAATTGAGTTTTGACATTTATTTTTCCACTGCTCGTGTTTCAAATTATTTTCATGAAATAGAATATTATAGAATAAAAATTACTTTCATAGAATAGTATAAACAACAATTGCATTTGTTCTCTTTTATAAAGGTCGATCATTTATAAAGCCGATATGTGTTATGAAATCTTCGATTACTGAGATGTATGATAGGCCATGAAGTTAATGAAATCTGTTCTGAAAATTAAATTTCAGACTGAAAAAATGTTTGCTCCTTCTTGGAAAATAGTGATTCCCGTTATACAAACTGAATGGAAGAAGTACTTTGGATTGTAACACATTTGTCGAAATAATTAAATAAACGAGCAATTTAAACTCTTCAGATTTTTTAGGTAAATATTCGAATGATTTGCAAGAGAAAATAATTTGAATCTGTTGGAGAGAAGGAGTTTGTTTGTCCGGCTCATTGAAGTGCTGCCAACGTAAAATAAATAAAACAAAATCAAACAAAGAATTAAATAATTTTCCCATTAAAAAACTGTCCTTGATGTGGTTAATCTAAATATAGTAAGTGTGGAAGTCAACGACTTACCATCTTTCTCAATCCGATTTAAACGTACTTTTAAAATATCCCCATCCCAGTCCTAAGAACTCTCCTATAATAACCATCTAGTAAAGTTAGCAAGCAACTTATTATTAATGCAGGGATAAACATTTCCTTTTTTGTGTGTGTGCTTTTTTTCACTGTATGTACGATAAATGTAGATAGCGATAAGTATTAATACATGTCAACCTAACTAGATAAAACAAGCCCACATATAAGATTAAAATCTTCAATTAGTGAGATATGATAAGTTAAATTATGAAGTCTGCTCTGCGAAACGGCTTTGTTTAAGAAAATTTAGGTCGACTCGAAGCAGTCTTTATTCCTCCTCTGAAAACAATAATTCCCTTTTTACTAGCTAAAACTAGATACATTCTGAATTATGACTTATCTTTGAAAAAAGAGCTCTAGGGTTTGATTGGTGTTAATTGGCACTGTGCTCTTGTGAAGCATGCAGCGCCAAACTAAAACTAATGACCTAAAGCAATGTTTTTAAAACAAAACAATTCGAATTATTAAGTGATGTTAGTTTTAGCCAATTATTTGCGCTTTCAAAAAAAAAAAAAAAAAAAAAAAAAACAGCTTACGCTAAATATAGCGGCAGTGAAATTAACGACTGGCATCATTCTCGATCCGACTTGTAGGAACTGCTATAATACCCTTCCAACAGCATCCAGATAAGTTAGTGGGGATCTTTTTATAAGGTCAAGATCATTTTTTTGAATTCGAGATAAGTGCGGGTAACGGGAAGTATTTGTGCGTGTCTAGCCAACAACTTCCCTTACCGGAAAAGGGTTCGGTCCCGAGCAAAGTGCGTGCGAGAAGAGGAGGAAGCTTGCTTTGAAGCCAACATCTGCTGGGTGACAAGGCACCCAGCATCATTTGATAGGCTGCAGAGTAAATGCCAAATTTAGTGACTTGACTGAGGAAAGCTGTAACCTGAGCGTCCAATTCTGCGACAGACGTGACGATTTCCAAAGGGTCCCTCTGGAGCGGTGGTTCGCAACCGTGTTGCGTGGCTCGAAATCTAATGAGGATATAAACGCTCATTTCTCGAAGTCTTTGGCGAGATTCCGGCTTTTAATTTGTTGCATTAAGTGGTCTAGGTTAAGGTGGAGAAACAAACAGAAAGTGATTAAAATTTGACTAAATTTATATTTGGATCCGGTTTATTCAGGAATATGTCGCTGGAGTAATAAGCATGAAAGGCGCGCTGATTTAAATAAAGTATCTGCACGCACACAACGAACGGAATTAATAGTATGTAGCAATATATTATTAATTATTTGAATTCGTAGTTTGTGACTAACCAGTTGGATAAAAGACAGAGAAAGAAAAGCAATAACCATGCGTTCTCAAATTATTCATTATAAAAACAGCAATTGAAAGTATATCATAGTTATATCTAATATGTAATTTTTCTCCCTTGTTGACTTTATTCAACCATTGTTGAGATAGAAAATTAATTCTTGATTATTTTTCCTTGGATCCAGAAGTATATAAATATTATTGGTTTATCTGCGTAAAAATGTTTTTTTTTTTTTTTTTGCCAAGCACTAAGTAAAAGAAATTAGAATGTTATAGCGTCTCATTTTTTACTATCTTTATTGAAAATGTATTAGGACATGAAAGTTAATTCACTTAACTGTGTATTTTGATGATGAACTGCACACACAAAAAAAAAGTATGTTTTACTTTACCACACACATACACGGGCATATTCCGATTTCCACATGGAACTATCTTTTTCTCCGATTGGAGAATTGTGTTCAGATTTTAAAATAAATGAATACGGCTAAAAAATAATGAAGTTTAATTCATTTGATTATGTAAGATGCTTTCTGTGTTCAGTTAGTAATTTGTAATTATTTTGAAAAGTTGAAAATGTTTTTATTTTCAATTTTGGGAGAAAATATCTGTAATTCAGTATTTTAAATAAAAGATATTTCTAAAATCACCTAACTTGATCTGTTTTCTAGCTATACCGACTCCCGTTTTGCATGTTACATGAAACACTACGCCCACTACACTACGTCCTCCATTTCCGATACTTGATGAAGTAATTATCTTTGGGCTTAGCTAAAAGATAATTTGAACATGAATTTTAAGGATATTTCAAAGGGAAACTTATTAATCTGTAAAGGAACGATTTAATTAACCACATAAGATACCTCACTCATTCAGCCGTTCATCAGTCATTAACTCTTCCATTCATTCTAGTCTTTCATCCAATTTGTATTATCTACATTGATTTTAAAAAAAAAGCTGTTTGTTTACCTGGTTATAAAGTGGCGGCGTTTCGCTTTAACTGAAGATTTAAAGACATCTCTAAGGACATCATTATTTAAATAAATCTTTTAATTATTTTATGCTTCATTGAATTGTATCAAATCTAGATTTCTAGTTATTTTATCGATTCGTTATGATGACTAAATATCATATGTTGCTTGAGCATTAACGATTTAGAAACATTTTTAGTATGACTTCGACAACGATAAGAGAACTTTTAGTTTTTTCACTGTTGCTTTCCGAATAAATTGACAAGATATGTGAAATGCACAAAAGTGCGTATCTTTCTGTTTATTCCTACTTTAGTTTCATCTATTTGGGGCAGGGCATGTGTTTTCAAACTGTATGCTTATTCTATTTGATTAGTAGATAAATTAGCGAGTGGATTGCGCGAAAATATGCTCTCCAAACGTTTATCTATGAAGCATATTTTTAAAGATTATAAGGTAGAGGCTTGTTTTTTATTCGCTTTTATACATCCATTCCGAATGAAGTCGGTAGCCAACCAACTGTGATAAGGAGGGTGGGTGTGCTCAGGGGGTCTTTAACCTCCAAGACCAAACTATGCTGAAAAGGAAGTGACTTAACAATTCAGTGCGCCGTAGCTTAACATTCATTTGTGAAATTTTATTGCTTTCTTTCAATAAATTAAATGGAATCAGATTAATTTGTACTGCATGATTCATTTGTGTCGTTCAGCGGTTTATTTCAACTGGTGACACTATTAACTCGAAAGTAATGTGTAAAATTCAGTTACGTATTATTGTTGTCTTGGATTACTAGATTCTCCAAAACAAACAGAAGCAGACGTCTAGTATTTAAATTTGGAATAATGATATGAAACATTTTAAATGTATTGAATAAAAACAATGAACTGTTAAGCGAGTTCTGCGAACAGTTGAACAGTAAAGATACGTTAGAAGCAAATGAATCATCTGTTTAGTCGAGCTTCTTTGAATGCTGTCCGGTAAGAAATGCGCTAATTGGCGTCTGGCGGATTAATTGCGTTACTAATGACAATTAGAAAGGCCGATTGACGAAAATGCTTCTGGTATTTCAAAGCAAACCTTTCATAGTCTGCTCGTCATAAAAGAAAGAAAACTTGAGTGAAAAGTTGATATTTAAGGGGGAAGAGGGGGAAAAAAGCCCAGCTTTCAAATAAATGGCTGGGCAACGTTGATACTTCCTGTCATCCCTCGAATAATTTGTTATTATTATTATTATTTTGCTCTTCACAAGTTAAGCTATTGAAACAATGTCAAATAAACTGGGACTCGAAATTGCTCCGCCATGAACGAATCGAAGCTTATTCTAATAATTTCTTAGCATTTATCAGTTGTAGTTGTGAAATGATTGTTAACAAAATTGATTTTAAGCAGCTAATATAAATGTGCTGAAAAGTATTAAAAATTTTTTTGTTTTGTTTTAAAAAACTGGAAGTCAAAACGAAAATCGTAAAAGTTCGAGGTACTGATAGAGATTCTTTAAGTAAACTGGGATTTTAACCACATTCATAACATATTTTAATTGTTACTAGTAATTTTCTTTCTGGTGATATTCATTGTGGCTTAATTTCCTTATCGTATTGTTTTCAACGCCTCATGCTTTTCCGATTTTTGCTTTGACCTCCAGATTTTTGATAAAAAAAATTATTTTCTACATTTTAGCACATTAATAAAAACTTTTGTTCATTGTTTTCTACTATATTTTATTTCACAATTCATTATTATAAATATTATACTATCTTATTATCAAGTTTTTCACAAATTCGAGACCAGATGGTGACTCTCGTATGGAATCACAGTTTATTCAACGTTATCGATTAATTGATAATTAAGTCCTGTAAATATTGCCCAGTGTTGTCTTTATGCAACATACCCAATTTTGTCTTCTAAAATCTTGAGGATAAGACTGAAACTCTAATGCTTGTTGTTGCCAATAGGATACATACTTTAAATGTTATTAAATCAATTGACAACACATAGATGGCAGGCTGAGTGCTGATAAAAAAAATGATCTTTTTCACTTGAGAAATTTAACCAATTGTTAGAGGAGAAATATCTATTTTCAGTTGCTGCTTTTATGACAAATAATTTATTTAGACAGTACAGTTATTGTTTACTTTTCTGAACTTTTATGTAATCCACAAGTCAATAATATGTAAAATTTTTATCATAGTTTTAATTTAGCTTACTTCCTGTAAATCATCCTTGCACTTTGAGTAACTTACGTTTTCCTAAAAAATTATTCAGGAGTGGAAAATTAGTTGTGTTAGCAAATTACATTAATTTACAAAAGAAGGCTAAAATCCAACTAAATAATAGAATAAAAAAAATTTGCATAAGCAAAACAATTTTATAAATGAATATGAATTATTTCAGGTAGATGTTTTTAGTATTGTATTCTGTTTTGAATTGCTACAAAGTGTTAATTTTTCTCTTTTGTCAATTATGTAGATGCCTCAAATAATGTACCAGAATGTATTTAATTGACATTAGTTCTATCTCTTGAAATATTCTTATTTTCTGAGGAAAATAATGAAAATATTTCCGATTAGTATGTCCCTCCTTTAAAATAGATCTTTTAAATAGAACTATTGAATAGCAATGAATTAGACACATGACATTCAATTTCATGAACTGAGTTTTTTTTTTATCAAACCAGACAATTATTTTAAAATTGTTCCTTTCATTCCATATAACAGCTGTATTTACCACCTCTTCATAATTACATTTTTTCGATTACCAAAAAGAAAAATTGAAGTGCAAATCAAGTGCTCCATCGTCGAAATTCTTCAACAAGCGAGGGATCTTTTTGAAGCGCCTTTCATTTGTTTCTTGAGTACCTCTTTTGTTCATTCCTTTAAGTAGCAACCTTCCCACTTCAAAAGGAAATCCTACTCACAGTGAAATCGATAGGAGTCTCATTTGATCTCAGCCCTTCCGCACAATTTTTGCTCGATATTCTTCCCATCTGAGGTTTGGTTGGCGGCAATCGCATTTGTCAATACACTTTGAGAGACATTTGCGGTTCCCCCTCTCTCAACACTCGGAAAAGCCTAGGCCGCACTTGGGTGAGCTGACACTTCATTCTCTTTGAAGAAAATCTCGTAATAATCAGATGAAATGAAAGGGGGCGCTGAAGAATGCTTGAAAGACAGCGCTCAATCTATCGGAAACTGTTGAAGATGATTCGTAATGCATAAGTGTCTATTTTCCGGGCGAGAGAGCTATCAAAATATTTCTTTCCCTCAGAAATCTGCCATCCTTGTCATTCATCATCTTGTTTCGAGGAAAATCATTCCGTATCGGATCGATTTACTGTTCTGAATTTCTAGTTTGCCTGAGATGGTTTACGTGTCTTTTCGTTTGCAATTTACCGACACTGGGATTTATTCCCCGAACCCTTCGATCATTACGTATTCGAGTTATCGGTCGGTAGCTTCACTTATTCGGATTTGAATTATAGCTGTAAAAGGCTGGGTTCCCTTTGTACTTGGGGCACCACGCGAAGAAATGCAAATTCGATATCTGTTCTTAATCGACCCCGAATGCTGTCTAATTTCGGAAGAGAAGCACGTTGCTCTGATACTCGGTAATAACCCAGACAAACACTGCGTCATATTCCTTTTCTGTTACCTTATATCTGTGGCAGCGAAGAATGCCTATGGATAGAATTTCTCAGATGTACTAATCAATATAAAAACTATAAAATTTTAAAACTGTTTTTGTTTTCAGAAATCTTTTGCCGAATAAAATGTCTTAGTGTCTCTATTATCTATTAAAACTATGTATTTTTCATGAGTTTTTGTACGTTTTCGATATCAGAAATTTTTGTGGTAGTGGTACATGTTACACAAAACCCTTTTCTTTAAAATTTCCATTTTTTTTTTAAGGTGCTTATTTTATTGCGTTCTAAACGCAGTGCTGCTTTAAAATTTGCAAGCTTTGTAAATAGATAAGACCATAAGCTTGTCATCAGTTTTTCTTGCATTTCTGAGCAATTTTTCATGATATTTAAATGCTTCAAATCAAGAAATATTTAGACCTCACACCGTCACAGTTTTGAAAGAGAGTTTTACGTCAAAAACAAGGAATGTAATTTGGCACCCCAAACCCTATCCCGCCTTAAACCTTGTCAACCGGGGCAGCTTAGAGGCGGGATAGGGCTGTTCAATGAAGCTTGTGTTTTGAAATAAAAATGTCTTAGTTTTTTTCTTTCTTTGACTATGGTTCAGAGTGTTTGGCAAATGATTGTTACATTTGATTTTCCCCTGACATTAAATCGAATTGAAATTGTGAGGTGAAATTTGTCTAGAAGAGTACAGTTAATGTGTGTCTTTTTCCGAGTTTGCATCTAGTTCGTATATCGTAGATAATAATTTTAAAAAATCAGTGATTTGATATATCTTTTGCATTCATCTAAAAGGCAGTCCCTTTAATTGTTGGTTTTGTTTTATCGTAGAATGAAATAAGTCTGTGATTGAATTTCCGAGATTGCATTTGATCCATGGATTTGTAATTGAATTCAAGGAAAATTGTAACCGTTCTTAAGAATATTTTAGAAATGTGATTTAAAATTCAAATATGTTTCTAAAATTTCTGATATATTATTTTTATTTGAATCAGCCATTTAAAAAAAATTAAGTGACTTTTTCAGTGTTTAGTTGCAACAACGTTACAAAAGCGAACTTAAGATACATTTTTAATCCTTTTCCAGTTTTAAAAATCGGATAGTATTGAAAGATAGCATTTTTGTTGCATTCAACACTTCGATTGAACTTGTTTCAAGTTTATAAAGATGGAACTTTTGATCGATTTTTCACTTCTTTCTTGAATTTTAAAATTTTGTACCCTTCTATATTCTTGATGACAATATATTATTTTAATTTTTTTAGGAATTTAATTAACAGTTAATCGATTGATTTAATTAAATTTTGATTCCTTGCACGAGATGCCATCTGGTCATGAATTTGAGAAAAAATAGATTTCACGAGTCCTTAATATTTATAATAATGAATTATAAATTAAAGACGTCGAAAGTAATGAAAATAAAATAATTTTCTACTATTTAGAATGCTGATAAAAGTGCGTTTTTTACAGTTTTTAGTTAGTATTTATTTGGCAGCTTGTATTTTACGTTAGAAAAAGGTGACATATGGCATTCAAATTTCACTGTGAGTTCCTCGGTTTTACTTCTGTATTATATTATTTATTACTTTCACTATATATTATTTTATGCGGATAATGGATTTATGAGATTGCTTTGACTGAATGTTATTAGTCTAATTATAGTTTTCAAGATTTCCATAAGAAGGAGGGCTACTTAACCGTTCGAGGTGTACGATTTCTTGGTTTCTATTTTAGATTGTTGCTACTCGTTTCAAGCAACAGCTGTTTGAGCATCTCACGTGCGAATCTAAACCAAAAATATTTTATGGGCGCAAATTGCGGGAAGCCTTGTTAACTGAATACTCAACACAGTTGTTACCGAAAGCAGATAAGAGGGTAAGGAAATACGATGGCAGGGGAAGGGGTAGAATCCCACATAGTTTCTATTTAAACCGTTTCTGCCGTTTGTTCATTCCTTGTGAAAAGTTCTAATATTTTATGGACACAAATTGGAAGCAGAAACGTCTTTTTAGTTTGAATGCGTTGAATAGTTTCTTCATAACACTTTTATGGTACGTCGAATGGAAATTTTTGGAAATAAACACGTGCTCCACTTTTATGTTAAAACTCGTTCGCTTACGTCCATTTATAGAACGCTAAAATATTCAAAACTAAGCAGATATCCGTCGTAGAGCCCATTTCTCTGGAAGATGGTGTTTACTTTTTTCGGTTCACCCGTATTTTTCTTTTCCTATTTTTAGTGGCGAGAGATAGCCCTCATTTCTAATGGAACCGTGCTTTTTCGATCTTAGCTTCTCAATTTCTTTTTTGTTGCTTCTTTTAAAAGTCTCTGGCCTACTTAAAATTAAAATTCTGTTGATGTGTACGAGACTCAGCTACCACATAATCATTTTTGGTGAATCATGGTTTTTCTATACCTGTAGAAAATGATTCGTAAGAAGTTAAATTCAGTAAGATGACGAATCATTGTGTTGGCAGACACGAAAACCTAAAATTCATACCGCACAGCATTTGGAAATGTTTTTTGTTTACTTCGGTGAAAAATCTTCCTTTTGAGTTCTGTTGTATTATATTTCATGAATTTACTCTTAATTTATTATATGGTACATATTTCTCTTAAAAAACTAAAAGATCCAAAATTTGCCACTCACAACTTACACGGAAGCATTTTTTTTGGAAAAGTGATTTGAAATGTGGGCATTAGTTGAGTTGGTGGACTCATTTCGAATTTGTAGTGATATCAGTCACTTCACTTAGCACGTTGACTGCCACGAGTTATCTCGTGGTTGGCAGTTGACGAGAAAACTCGTGATTGGCAGATTTTTTTCAAAATAGACTTGACAATCCACGGGATAAGATGGATTTTTCAATTCAGTTGCCGGTAATGGTTTCTTGATGCTCCTCTAGAAAACTTGCTTGCTTACTCATTGATTTATTATTTTTAAAAATTAAAGCCGCGTTGACTTTTTTTGTCCGAAAATATTACTGTGTTATGAATATTACACGATTTCAACCGGGTTCATAATTGCATTGAAGTGGCAATAATGTCAGTTAAAACCAAAAAATCGTTTGAAAGCTGTTACAAAGTTATAATTCTGTCGTGTTACAAGATTCTTTCATTATTTTATTCTTATGAAGACGCTTGAAAAATATTGAGCCGTTTTGGCAAATTTAGGCATTTGGAAACAAATCGTAATTACACCTCTTTTCAGAATTATGTGAAATACATATCGAATAGCAATTTTATCTAAAGCTAACGATTCTTCCATTTTTCTTCTGTGAAGCTAAAACATTTTAATACCATGTGACTTTTCGCTTCCCTTATTTTTAAAGGTCTCGAAAGATTGGTTATTGTAGATTAATGCTCAAGCATTCCTATCGGTTATTGGATTTCGTTTAGGAATAAAACAGCTGCAACGCACGCATACACAGGATTTGAATTTTCCCTTTTATTATAAGGTTCCCCACCTCTTTTCCTTATCTGTCATTTCCGCTCGAAACAACTTCACTGCAGTAGCGTTTCTTTAATTCACATTATTCGTTCGTTGTTAAACGAGTCTTTTCCCCTCCTTTTTCGTTAGTTTTATTATTTATCTCTTTATATGTTCCGATGACACTGGTTTTTGTTGGATGTTTCCAAAAAGAAATTCGCGTGATATAGATCTGTTTATATTTTTTACATTAATTGTGATTTTCTCGTCGTTTTCATTGAAAATAAGAGAAAAAAACTTAGGCTATCAGAAAATGGTTTTTATGTGTAATTTAATGAACAACAATTTCGACGAAGATTTTACCCTATGTGATAGTTTAGTGTAGAATTATTGAATTGGTCTTAAACAGTTTTCACTTACACGTTTCAAATCAGTTCATATTCTGAGACAATGGAACACCCCCTCCCTGATTTTGTTATTTGTTTGATTAATGCAGAATTTTTTAATTTTTTTCCCCAGTTCGGGAGAAAGAAGTTTCATGAACCCCATTTTAGTTCGAAATATTTTATAGCGACACTAGAAAAGGAAATTAAATTTAAAACACTAACAACGAAGCAATAACTAATGTTAGGTGAAAGAAAAAATCAATTTTAAATGCTTATTCGATAAGTTTTAATGAAATTCTTCTAGTCTAGAGTATTTTCTGAAAATTTTTGTCTACCAGTTTTTCAAAATTTTAAAGAAGACGGCTCTGTGAAAGATAGTCCATCAGTATTGCATTTATTTAAAGGAAGTTTTAACCTAATCCCAGTAAAATTATAGGTTTTATGATTCTTGAGTTAGAAGGTTTGAAATATTACATATATATATATATATATAATGTAATAATCTCACTTAATTTTGCTTTAAATTCTAATATTATATATTTTAAAGTCTTAATGTATTCCAAAATCACTTTTCTCAAACTCCAGTTTCGTTCTATTTCCCGCTCTGGAAGTATATTAAATCTCTCATTTTTGGCATATTTATTGCTAAAAGAATATTCTAATTGCTTCCACGCGCCAACATAAATCGCGAATTCTTTTCCAGACTTTTCCCTAAAACACTTACGTAATATACTAAAAATAGCTATTATTCCCTTCACTTTGATCACATGTCTATCTGTTAAATCCCTACCTGAGAAAAAGCAGGGATCTTCTGTTCTTTTTACTTTCTCGTATACGAAGTATACAAAGAGAAAGTATTGTAATCGTCAAAAAATTCGAACTCGAGATTTTGACAAATCTCCACGTTTTAGACCTTCCTGAGTCCGAAAAACACAATTTTGGAATTATGTCCGTCTGTGAGCACGATAACTCGAAAACTATTAGAGATACAGGGATGAAATTTGGTATGTGGTCTTTAAACATAATTTGTAGGTTTCTATCAAATTTTGGACAAAATCCGTCAACGGGAAATCTGTCTGTCTGTATGTCCGAAGTCATGCGAACACTATAACTAAAAAACTTGAATAGCTAGATGGCTAAAATTTGGTACACAGTTTTATCGTCATGAATGTAGATCCGTATACAATTTTGGGACAAATCCGTCAAAGGGTTGACTGTCTGTCGGTCTGTATAATCGCATCTCCAACGAATCCGCTGTCTCCACGCGCATGCGTACATAACGCAATCTTCTGTGCACGATATTTATTGACTCCTGCTTGATGCTTTTGTTTTCATCCGATTATCCATGCGCATGCGTTCTTGGTAGCAATCTGTGCACGCGGAAAGATTGTCCTTGAGCCAAGAGAAAGAATCGTTACGCATTTAATCGGAATGCATCTCTTTAAATTTGATTTTTTTACCTAAATATTTTCTGATAGTCTTTGGATCCTGGATTACAATAGGTTCGAATTATTTTATCCACGCGGGGGGAGTGTAAACAGCACCTTTTTCGAGATATATACGAGAAAATTTAGGGGAGACCACTCCCGCTGGTTTGGCATAAAAACTTAAACGAAGATGTACGTACATTCCGTCACTCTCCCATAATAAAATGAAATTAGAATTTAACTCGGCCTGTTTAATCATTTAACGACTACAACAGCGAATACATTTTATATATATATTCGTATTTTCTTTCATTTCTATAATGCCATTCCTACGTCGCTCAAATGGTATCGAACGAAAATAGGAACTCCCCCCCCCCCCCACACACACTCTCTGGAAAAGAGTTGTGAATGAGAAAAGTTTAAAAGGCCCGGTCGTATGGTCAATTTTTGCGTTTTTCTACGATTATATGCGATTACGAACAGTGTACAGATTTCGTAATTATTCTACTGCGAATGATCTAAGAGCTACTTCTTTCAGATCGCGCAATTCCAAATTGATCATCAAAGGAATAAATCTGGGATTCCTGAATTATATTTTAAACCTTTCCAATTCTAAGATTAGTAAATTTTATACGGGTCAAAAATTTCTAATGAATATATGAGAGCTAATGAAACTTATTCCGTTTCTCTGTGAAACGCTGTTCCATTTGGTGTCTTGATTAGTTCTTTCTCTTGTGAAATGTTATTGCATTCTTTGTAACTAGTAATGTGTGTAATTCAGGCCTTCTGTGGAATGGCTGGGCAATAATTGAAACGACCATCTGATTTTAGTATTTTTCATTCATTCCCAAGAGACATTGAATACCCAGGCGTTATATACAATGACACTATAAAAAAGCATTCGTGGGAAGCATGCTTTTCAAATTGTAAAAAAATCAAGAAAAGGCACGGAATTTTTCTATGGAAAGAGAAGAAAGAGCAATCCGAATTACTTTTTGCTAAAAAAAGACTGATTCAAAAATAGCATTTTGAATTGCATTTTATCGTTCTGTTCGTTTAAGAACAGTTCAAATTTCGGCATTTAGTTTTGGAAGTGCACCACACAAAACTCACCAGAAAAGAGGCAAAAAATTAAAATGTAATAGTTATTTCAAACTGCGGGGGCATTCAGTAGAATGATTGAATTTCGTACATTGGTGGTAACACGTAGAACCCCTCATTCCTGGAATGTGCAGCATCTGTTTGACCTTTACTCATAAGTTGGATCTATCTTTGGCTTGTCTACGGATGCAGTGTTTATTGCTGGATGAACTTTGGGGTCATGAAGCATTCATCGTATGTGTCTTGTTGCTCATCATTTTCCTCTTTAGTAGCAGGATTTAACATTTCTTAACTTTGTACTACCGACATCCGCTGTATTTACACAGTATTATTGAAAGAAAAAGATGCCTTAACATCGTTGACTTTCAAAACAGTTGGTGGTGGCATTTAAATCTTTTCTTTGTAAAATAACAACCGCGGTAGCTTGGATATTTCATTTGAATTCATGTGTACTTTTGTAAATATTTAGTGGAAGCTGAAAGCGTTTTTGAGAATTCTGGTCTGATGCATGTCTCCATTTCTTCTTTGAAATATTGTTGAGGTGGGTGGTAATGTACTTAAAACAAAACAGTTTAGCTTTCTTGTACATGAAAATTCATTCTTGTACATACTTGCTTGGTAAAAGGTGATTTTGAGATACTGAAGTAAAGCGTTGCACTCTTTTTCTTCTAATCGCCAGTTGAAGTCTTAAAGGAAGTAATACCAAATTCATTTTTACACTAGTAATTTTGTAAAGTAAGCAAATTTTGTGAAATATTCGCCAAGCGTTCTTTGTTATGGATATTTATTATGCGTACACCATCATTACGTTATATTGTTTTTCAATAGCATATTGATAGCGTCCTAAAAGAAAGATGTATGTTTCATCTGCTCGCCCGTTTAATCAATTTTGATGCTATTTGAAAGAATATTGTTTTTCATAGATTTCCTGGTGTGTCTCTTTTCAATCTGTAAAATACATTTGCATTTTCATGAACCTTGACAGACGAAACTTTTTTTTGGGGGAAACCCCCCCCCCCCCTTAAATACTTCTCCTTCCTTTAAGGGGGGGGGGGCAATGTTTCTTCCTCTTCCACACACACATAAAGTTGTAACTAAAAATTGAAACAGTGAGAATCATTTTATAACTTCCTTTTATTGAAGTTTTAAAGCGTTTAAATACAAATTTTCCCTTCCTAAATATCGTGAATGATTACCCCATAGTGAAAGCCAATTCCCAAATAATAAACTTAACATTTTAGTTTATGATTTTTTCTTTATTAGGTCTTTAGCCTCTAACTTTTCTTACGTGTGACTGTTTAGATATGAGTGTATTTGGATTAAGTGGGCTTTTGTTCATTTTTCCCTGCATCATTTTGATCCTTATTCTTTTTACCTTGATTCAGTAGAATATTAAATTTCTTGAATAAATCCTATTATGGGAACTTTTAGTCATTACAGTTTACTTAATACTGAATTTCTGTTGTAACTGTTTGCCTAACACATCATTTCTAACAGAATGAAGGAGTTTTAGATATGAATTATTAATTTTTTAATTTTCTAGCTTTGGGCTTATAATCAATATTTATTCCTTTCACTCAGGGGAGTTGGTGCGTAGATACGGAGTCAAACTTTGAAAGTTAATTATCTTTACCTCTTTTAAGTGTTACAGTTTATTTGGTTTAATCGATCTCCTCTTTCCAATTAGCTGTTTGAAGATTCTTTATTTTCTAGACCATTTTTCCGTGTATTCAATGCTCTCAAAAATAGAAAATATTAAAGGACACTCGAGAAGAATCTGTGTGAGAAGTTTCTTTCCAAAACAATAGTTCTAGGGTATTAAGAAACAACATTTGATGAGTTTTTTTTTCATTAACATTTCTTATACTAGCTTGAATATTTTAATTAATTTTAATGGTTTTTTAAAAAAATTTCCTTTATATTGCCATCTCTCTACCCAAACAATTACTTAATGACGTAGGATTTATCAGTTGTTTGTTCTATCTTTTTAAATTATCGTATCTTCATTGCTATTATCATCTTAATTTTTCCTAGCACGATGATAGACTAGATGTTTATTGTTCCCTTTTTCATTGACTATTTTTTTAGTGGAGATATATTAAAACATGTTGAATAAAAATTCAAAAGAAAGAATTCAATTTTTCCTGACTTACTAGTTCTATAAAATGAACAAGAGTAATCAACCAAATTCAATTTTTTTTTTTCCAAAAAATTCGCTTCTGAACAGATTAATACTGTGTTAATTCCAGGTTACCCCGTTTTTTCCTATGTATTTAAACGGTTTGTCTCTTCATTTTTTTTAATGTCCAGTGAAATAAACTTGCCTTTATGAAGTATTGTGTTAGATCTATCCAGTTCTACATGTGCTGCGGATAACTTAAAACATCAGTAATGGTATCAAAGATAGCAAATATTATCTGTTGAACATTCCCGTGTTAGTTGTACTGAAGCGGCCAGACATCCCAAATGAGTCGGGACTGTCCCGAATTAGAATCAAATGCCCGGTTTATCCAGAATTTTGCTTCTAAGTATATAATTCATATTAAAAAAATTGAATAGATTTAGTTTTAAAAAATTAATTATAAGTAAAAGTAATGCAGACGTGAATATTCTTCCCACTTTTGCTATACGTTATAAAGTGGACAGGCGTCGCCTGTACAGTCCTGATATTCAACTATTTTTCCCGGATTGATTTGAATCAAAATTCTCGCATTGTCCCTTTTTATTTTAATTATTTATTGTCAGTAAACTGTCCATGTTGAATAAAAGATTAAGTAGATTTAATTTTTCAAAAGCTAACTTTTCTCCTTCCCAACTATACACAGAATATGGTCACCCTAACGTGACCCATGAGGATCAATCAGCCTGAAGGAAAAATAGTAAAAGTTATAACAAAATGTGCTATTTATGCTTCTTTATCTCTTTCTTCTTTTCTTGAATGTCTTGTTCCTTATTTTATATATATATATAACCCTTCTTTGATTATTTGAAATATTTAACTATATATATATATATATATATATATGTGTGTGTGTGTGTGATATTTTAATTTTTTTAACTTCTTTAATTCTTAAAGCACTTTTAACGACACCTCATTTTAATTACTTCTACTGCTATCGTAATAGGCGCGCTACAACTTTCTTCTCTACTCACGTGCCTTTTCCGGGGAAATTCCCTTTTCTGGGTACTTAAACTTTGTGCGCATTCCTATCTGCCCTTTTTCACGCCAGCATGTAAGCGTACAACAACTACGCGCCGCTCAGACGTAACCTTTTGAATACTGGTCATGGAGCTACGTAAAAACTGAATCCTTTACCTATGAAGAAATAACCTAATATCCTCAATGCCTGAATAAAAGAAGATTAAGCCAAATATTGTCTCTTCCATGACCAAAATGGATTACACTTCACCTTCAGTAAAGAATGATCTTATATATATATATATAATATTTTTGATTTTGTCCAATAGGCCTTCCTCCTTCTGTTTACCAGTGTCTCGGATTGAAGTTCAGAAAATATGTGCGCGTTAGTTCTTCGCTATTTTTCTCCAAAAATAAACAAAACGGACAAAATTGATGGTTTTGCCATAATGAACATATTGTATTTCTGTAAGTGCTGTGTAACTATCGAAGCTTTCATTATTTCGTGAGTTGATTTTTTTCTTTCTGTCAGTTTTAAATGACAGTTTCTTGTTTCCCTTCTCTCCAACGGAGCTGATAATAAATGAAAGAAGGCTTCAGATGAAAGGAAAGATTGTAGTGGACACGATAGCTGCTGTGATGCATGAGATTTTTACGAGCTGCCAAGGCAGATGTTCTCGTCTAATTACTAATCTGTTTGATCCCTTCGCTATTCTATGGAGCTCGTAAATCCTCCGAATTGTAAACTGTTCTTGAATTATGCTTTCATCTCTCCACAGAATGGATTTCTTCGGTGCCCTCCGTCCATTTAATGTCAGAAACGAGCTGTCTTTCATCGCCCAGACAGAACAGTTGATTAATTATTTAAATTTCGGCAGTGCTGCACTTCTCTTTGAGGAGACTGTTAACGCTACAATGCGCGATATTTTTATTTTTTAACCGCAGTTGGGTATAAATGAGAGTAAGGAACATGAGAAAAATAATTTAAAATTAAATTTGAACTTAATGTTGTAAATAAAGTGCATTAAGTAAAAATAAAAAGTCTAATTTAAGTTCCTTTATTAAAAATGTAATAAGTCAGAAATGTTAATTTTTTGAAGTGAATTATTTTATTAATTTTTATTATTTTAGTTGTTTTTTTAATTGGTGTAAATCGTATGTATATGTAGATATAAAAAAAAATTAAAAATCTAAATATTCCAAAAATGAATCACTCCGCCATATAGGATTAATAGCAGCCATACTGTATCTGTTTTTTTCTGTTCTAAAATATATCGCTATAAAATGGCTGACATTTTAATTAATACGAAGTCAGTAAAATAATAAAAAAAAGGAATAGCTCAAAATTAATTTCTTGGAAGAAATACATAAGAACGCACAAAGAATTTAAGAACCAGGATTCCTGTGCATTTAGGGCTTTTTTTTTTTTTTATCAGAAAAAGTAGTATGTAATTTGAAACGATTGACAAGGATTGATTGGAAGTGAACCCTCTTCCCTGAAGTTAATGTTCGTAGTTAATGCCTGCAACATGAAATTTTCAGTATATTCTTTGATAATTTTAAATATTTGCTTCTTATTCATCAAATACGCATAAATTAGTTGCATTTTAACATCATTGTTTTAAACTTCTTTTTACTTCTTTTCAGTTTTAAAATAGAAATAAATTAGTATTTAAATTCATTCTGAAATTTTCTTTTTACACTAGCCTAGCTTATGGTGTGAAATACCTGTAGTTGCATTAAAGTTTTGTGGAGAATAGTTGCTGTATTTTGGAAAAAGCATGCAGAAACCACAAGGATCTCATTTTCGTGAGGATAAATCGATTCACTAAAAAAAATAAACATTATAAACTGATGAGCATATTGATGGAAAATGTTCATAATTATTTAGCCATATTGATCCTCTTAATCAATTCACTTTCTGCGCTAACTTGTTCCTTGTCAATCGTTTCAAATTACATACTACTTTTTCTGACAAAAAAAAAAAAAAAGCCCTAAATGCACAGGAATCCTGGTTCTTAAATTCTTTGTGCGTTCTTATGTATTTCTTCTAAGAAATTAGTTTTGAGCTATTCCTTTTTTTTTATTATTTTGTCGTTTGCTTTCATCATTAAAGCATCCAATTTTGCTTGGTAAGAAAGTGAACTGCATATTTTCAACATAAAAGTCTTGGGAAAAGTAATTAAGGCTTGAGTAGAGTGAGAATTAAAGTAAGGAAATACGGAAAATACCACAGTATTTGTAGGATGGAAGAAATAAGTTCTTACTTATGAATAAGTGGAAGATAGGAAATAAAAAATGAGCTAAACTCGTTATTTTTAATAAGCGAAGTAGTGTTCCTTAATAATGAAACTCCTGAATATAGGGGTAAACAAAATAATCAAATTGGGTTTACGCATGCTTTTCTAAGTTTTAAATTTAAATTATCTACGTTATTTGTCGACGCACTTCTTAGTTTTGAATATATTTGCTTCTTTTATATAAATTTTAAGGTATTTTCTTTTAATTTATTTCATTCCAGATGTAATAGATACTGATTATGGAATAAATTTGACTTTGGTATACATAGCTTTAACATTTTTTTTATTGTTCTTTGTAATATTTGAATTATGACTTTTCAGTTCTGTTTCTCAGTCTTAATGCACTAGTTACTGGGGTTAGATTATTTTTTTTAATGTCTCAATCGATTTCGTAAGTCATCCGTTGGTTAAAATAATCAATTATGGTGAATATTATAAAATATTGACTAATTATCTAGTATTGAATATAAATGTAATTTATCGCATCAACAATCTTAAATTAAAATTAGCTTCTAAATAGCACTCGAAATTTCCAGGATAAAACAATAATCAGTCCATTTTGGACACCAAAAAAGATTCCTTTGTCCAATAGAAAAAAAATATGGAAGCTTGAAATAAATTAGCTCTCGTTAATATAATGAAATTCCTCAAATGTAGTCGAATTGTAGTGGCATGTAAGTCTCTATTGTGCCCTAATGAATGCATTGAGGTACTTTTCCGGTGCTGCTTGACTTAATAATAGTGCGTCGCTTAACTTTTGTATGTTTATAATTCTTACTGAAGCATAAAATGCATTTAATCAATAAATTAGTTTTTTCGTGTAAGAAATTGTGAATGTTTTAGAATGCTGTAGGGTTTTTTAAAATCATCTTTTTAAGTGATTTCGAATTTAAGAAGTACTTATTTCAATTGGAGGAAACTTGAAATTGTAACTGAGAGCTGATGCTATTTGATTTCTTGGCGTTTTCGAGTCTTATCATAACATAGCACCACTCCATGCCCTTGCAGCTATAACCTTAAAGGTTATTTAAGCAGTGTCGCGGACATAAAGTGGAAGAAAAATCACAACACCCGAAGGGGTGGCCTCGCTTAGACCTTGCCAAATTCCCTACACTGCTGCCTAATTATAAAACGCAACAAGTTTACAAATGTTTACAGGAGCCTATTCCATTGGAAGGATTGCTATCAGTGGCGGACTGGGTCTGAAAAGAGTGATTGCCATGAGCCAATAAGGGCCATCTGACATCATATTTTTTTAATTTTGTTTCTTGCAAACGTAATAAATTAAAATAATAATATGATTATATAATAAATTATTATTTTATTATTTATTAATAATATTATTATAATTAAATAATAATATAATTAATTATAATAAGCTAATATAATCTCCTCCTAATAAAAAAATCGGTTACATTTATTACTAATTACAATATACACGCATTATCATTTTATTGGAATTAAGAAGTGCCAAATATAAATGCATTTTTGATTGAATATTAAATAATTTTTGTGGTTATATAGAATACTATAATATTGGAACTATACTGCAATTTTGAGTTTTTTTAAAAAATCAAACTGAAAATAAAGTGCAAATTATTTACCAATTTCGATTTTTTTTAAAAGAATATTTCTTACTGTCAAAGACTAACAAGTCAAAAGTACAGAAGTGTATTACAAGTAGTTCACTTCATTAAGGGCAAGTCAGGAAACATTTGAGTTCGCTAGATAACTGTGCAAATCTATCAATAATTACTCTGCATCCAAATAGTCTAACAATTCCATCTGAATAAAGAGTAAAATATAGGATTCCATGTTCTCCTCAGACAATGAATTTCTTGATATGGTCATGATCTTTAGCTTCAAAATTTCACTAATATCATTACAATATTCATCACAGAAAAATGGATTTTGAACTCCTTAAGGACATTCTTTTAAAATATTTCCAAACCATGCAGGTCTATTAGGATACAAACCGTAACAGGAAAACGAAATCCCTGAGTAAAAGAGTAAAAAAAAGGATAATGGTCAGCATTACATAGAAACCACCTCAAATACATAGAAACCACCTTAAATATAATTAGAACTGTTAGCTAAATTAACTCTAAATAAATATGAAGAGAAAGGATCATGGATAATTAAATATTTGTTTGTAATTAACCGGTTATTATTACCATTGAGCATAAAGTCCCTCACGCGTTTAGCGGGTGAAGAATAATGCCAAAATTCACAAAATTTTAGGCAGTGGCGGCGCCCGGGGGGGGGCACACACTTTTTTTGGAAAAAGTGTACATTTTTGTTTCATTTTAGCTGCCTAAAACTAGGAATTATAAAAATAAACAATAGTGTCCGGGAAAAGCTGGCTAATTTTTAACTAAATTTCTAATTTTTTTTTGTCTACCCCCCCCCCCCATACTCCGGGGCACTTTTAGGTGTCTAGAAAATCCCCCCTCCCCACTTTTTCCACCCAATTTCCGCCACTCTACGCAAATGCGTTGTTTACAAATCTTTTTGATTAGGAAATAACGAATGGAATTTCTAATATTTGATCGCATTTGGTGGCGATTTTAGCAAAACGGCCTGCAATTCCCTAGCTTTCGAGCACGTATTTTTACCACTGAAAAGACTTGGAACTAAGAGATTCTATTTTTCACATCTGCGTCCTACAAATGTGTATTTCATTTTAATGCTTTTTAATGTTTACTACTCAAAAACTCTCAGTGAAGATTTTTATTTTGACTCCATTCATCAAAGTCCACCCTGCCCCAAAATTTAATGTTAATAATTCGCTCTAAAAAATAGAATTAATTGAGTTCAAACTAAAGCAATGGATTGGTAACAATAGATTATCTTTAAAGAGACACATCAACCAAAAATTCAACGTTGTAACCTTTGTCTGAACCCATGAGTGTTGTATATCTCATAATTTAATCCAAATGAATAAATTTCTCCGCAGAGTTAATATCACTTTCACATTTAAAATAAAGAAAATATGATTGAAACTATTTCATTTTAAATTCCCTAAGTTAAATTTTTCGTTTACGTTTTTGGGGATAATGTGTGAAAGAGAAATGCCGTCCGTTAGTAGGGCATCCATTGTAAGAGATACGAATGAAAATTCTTTGTGTGATTTGGCATTTTGAATTTGGAATAATTTTGCAAGTAATTTGTCTTTAAATTCATACCTTTTAAAATATTTTTTTTTTTTTGAATTTTTAAATTGGTGTAAAAGTCATTCTTGTAAAATTATATTTTTTTGAAGATATCGCGAAAGGAACTCAAAATCTTTCTGAATATTTAATTAATTGAAATTTAAAATAACTTTGGGCTTTGAAAATTTGACAGTGATTTTCTTCTTGTTTTAAAGAGCACATGTGCCAAATATTATCAAGATCGAGAAATAATTGTAGATTTGTTTTTTAAAAGACAAACATTCATCTTGAATATATAAAACGAAAATTTTATACTAAATCAATTGCAAATAAGACAGGTAAAAACGAAGAGATTATGATTTTGGTGTAAAATTGCCGTATTTATTTTTTTATGCAATAAAATCTAACACGACATACCATAGTGTTATTTCTATGTTTTGCTTCTAATCAATTCTTTTGTATGCAAATGCCTACAAATTATAAAAGCGAATGTGCTTGTAGATGTTTTTCTGTCTTTTGACCTTCTACAGGACTGCTTGTTGAGCCTAAAGCTACTAAATTTGGTGTATAATATGGAGAGTGAGAGTGGGCACCTCGGAGCCCCCCCCCCCTTTTTAATTTAAAAGATAGTCGAGTTCGCTTGTCCGACAGTTTTACGACAGTAAAATGCACAAGCAACAAAAAAAAAAGACCATTGTTTAGCCTCCGTCCTGCGAAGAGGGGTTATCCCCTCCTTCTTACCGGGAGCATCCCGGTTTTGCATAGAGAAGGTTGTGTGTTTGTGATATAAAACTACTTGCTATTTTTCTTAAAAAAGGCGCAGGAAATTTTCTAGAAAAAGAGTTCTTCCGGGCAAGCTGGCAACCTGGCCAGTCCGCCACTGATTGCTATTGTGCGTTATATTATAAAAATAACAGTAACACAGAACATGTTGATAAATAAAACTTTGAAAAAACACAAAATTACACATAAAATAACTGGACAATAATAAAAGCTACATGCAATGGAAA
Organism: Araneus ventricosus; assembly: GCA_013235015.1. Classification (NCBI taxonomy): domain Eukaryota; kingdom Metazoa; phylum Arthropoda; class Arachnida; order Araneae; family Araneidae; genus Araneus; species Araneus ventricosus. The sequence continues at coordinate 455,240 of BGPR01000450.1, forward strand.
ATTTAAGATGAGTAAAAAAACTGCATTCAAAAAATTAAAAAAGAATAATGAAAAAGAAAAGAAAGAAATATATCAATATATATATATATATATATATATATATATATATATATATATATATATATATATATATATATATATATATATATATATATCCGAAAACAGAGAGATGGGCCGCACAGAGTTTTAAAAAGTTCGATTTTGTTTCGAGTCTTATCACAGATATAATTCCAGCTCATCAGAAATTGTACTTTAAATAAGTAAATTAATCGAGTATGGTCTGACACGTAAAACTTCAAATGAACGCTTCGTGAGCGATTATCGTGTGTGAATTGGTAATTGGATGACAATTTCTGTTAAGTGATTAGTTAAAAAAGTACTTTATTTGAGTAATTTGAAAATTTCTGTGGCTTTGGAATATTTACATAATTAGCTATATCATTTCAGATTTCTAAATTGTCTTCAATTTTTTCTCCCTTTCAAGACGAAAACTTGTTGAATTTCCGATATTTCAAGTATCAAATTAATTTTGACAATTAAATAAGTAAAATATTTTGCTTACAACTTCCTATATAAGCATATTTTATTCTTTTTTAGGTAATTAGTATATATAGAAATCTCAATTAACTTGTAGAAAACTTCATAAAATTTCATGTGACTTTATATTCCTAGATGTCAGTTTTCTGAATTCCTGCATTTGGCAGCAAATTTTTTTTATTGATTGTAAATTAAAATGTATCATTTCCATTTTCGTCTTTTTGTTAAGTATGAGAAAATCATCTTTTTGTTAAGTGTGGGAATTCGATATTGTGTAATTCAGTAAAGATCGTTCTAATTGAGCTTGTGTTTGAATGATAGACCTCGGATAACTAATGCTATTAACAATTGTATAGATTTATTCTACTCATTAAGATAATTATCATATTCGTATAAAGTTTAAGAACGGTGGAACGAGATGGAGTAAAATTCGGTGATTGTCCTACATTGAAGTTTCATATTTCACTTCTTCATGCTTGAATTCACAATCATTCTTTTATGAATAATTAAATGATACTTAAAATACTATCTGTTCGATGAACCAGCAATTTTAAAGCCGTTTTGTCCAAGTAATGAAGATGTGATTTCTCTTTCTGTGTATGGTGTATATTGTAAAATGTTTATAAACGGAAATTTTGGGAAAAAAAAATTGAATCTGAAACCTGTATGAAACTTGAAAACCAACTCATCGTTCCACTTCTTTAAAAACATTTAAATCTACGATCATTAAAAGCATTCGCACTTAGTTATTATTATCCAGTGATAAATATGAGGTTGGGAAATTCTTAGTTTTCGAGCAGTTGTTATTAGAAAAATACTTCTGCAGTAAAGTTTAAATTTAGAAAAAAAGCAGTTAATTTTAAATCGCTCACTCCTACATCAATGCATCCAAACACATGGCGTTAGAAGAGATTCGATGTTTGTTTTTCCCACTGATCATGCAAAGATAATTTTGAAGGCACTTTTAATTATGCTACCTTGAAATTCTCTGTCGATTGACATCCTGCATTGATACGAATTACTACACAGGAGTTTCGGTACCTTAGTATTTATATCTACAATTATTATTAATATGGCATGTGCTTTACTTGATTAATTCTCATCAACCTGCAAAAGCAGCAGGTGACAGTTCTAATTCTGAGTTGCCTGCCTTGTTTTGGGTAATGAAGGTCACAACGCCCAAAACGTGACACCGTTGCCCTGGCCACGACGAGATGAACATCTTTCCACTTTTGATGTGAATGATGATAAGTAATGAAATGTTGTGTTTCTGTTTTACCAAACCTGTAATTTAAAACTTTCCTCACACACAAAGTTCTAGTGTTTGGGTTTTGTGTAAATCTAGCTGAAATATGAAATTCGATTTTAGCATTTTATCGTATATTGTCTCAAAAAATCCCATAAAATGCAATGAAGTATTATTTTTATTTCCGTGTTTTTTATTGCCTGAAAATAGGTTTTGTTATTCAGGCTTTGTTGCTTTTTTCTATTGTACGTTAAAACAGAGGCTGTTGAAATTCTTTGTGTTTGAAAATTATATATATTTTACTCCAGCATTTTCTGATTTTAGTTCAGTTGGTTTCAAATAAAATATACAAATATATTAATGTAGTAACGTGGAGCATCAGTTTTAGTGTTAAAATTTTAATTAGTTAAGTGGTTTTATTTTGAGAAATTTTGTATGAAATTATTTATATATCGGTGACATACATTTGAAAACTTTTAAAAAGTAATTGTTCCCGACTGATTCACAAATATTTTACTGTCCATTTTTTAAAATATTCTATGAAATGCATAGAAAATGTTATTACATTTTGTTTCACCTTAACTTGCTTTTATGGTCGTCCTTTCGAATTGTAAGCGCAAAGAATTTGAGATATTTAGTAAATTTGAAATTTAGTTTCAGGTTAATGTATTAACTCTTAATTCCCTCTTAAAGAAAGTTTTTACTGTTCTTATGGCATCTTAACGTTTCATTTCCATCAAATAATATATTCTAATTTTCATAAGAAGGTTCTACTCGATTTTAATGGCAGTTAATCGAATAGCGTGGTAGAGGAATACTGTATCGAACTGTAGTACAAGTTCATGGAAAAAGATATTTTTTCTCTGCTTCTTACATTAAGACTTTGTTCAAATGCACAATATGATTTCAAGTACTTATAGAGAAGAAATTATTTGTACTTTACATATAACTCCTAGGAACTCGTACAAAATCCCTTTCCTTCTGTATTTCTCTCCAAAGAAATATTCCTTTTAGACGGAGATTAAAATCTCGAAGTCAATAACTAATCCGAAGGTGATTCATTTGATTTAGTTTTGTCTCCTAGTTGATTTATTTTTCTTTATATATATTTTTGATTTCAACCGCCAGAAAAGATCCAATTGATTATAATTTGCTAAGCAAATCCCAGTCTTTGTAGAAATCTTACTTTTTTTTTTTTTTTTTGCTATTTCGATTCATTCTTTCCTTATTAGAAATGCGCCGGAATTCCTTTAACAGGACGTTTTTTTTTTCTTTCCGAAATATGACAGTTCATGTAAAGTATCTATTCGCAATAATTACTGATTTTCTTAACCCCTTCGGACCTGGACATCAACTTTGAACTGCTCCTATTAATTCAATAATTGATGAAACTACGTGCCGTTTATTTTATTTGATTCTCGTCTTTCTGATTATTGTAAAATTAAAAAAAAATTTCGTTTCGGGGGATGAATTCATTTCATTTTTAAAAATTTTTCCAAAACAACTCGAGAAAATCATCTTTCTTCACAAAATGGTGCTGGGTGGTGAATTTTGTTTTTCAAGTAATTTCTTGTTTTTAATCCATATTTTACCATTTACCCCCTTAGAGGCGCGACTATTTTCCCATAACAATAAGGCACTGGCGGCGCACTCAGTACGCTACCTTGCTTTTCATTTATTTAAGATTATTTCCTTTGAGTGCAGGTCTTCTTTACACCCAATTACCTTCGTTTTCCACAGTGAATAATATAATGTAGGTTACGAAAGGTTGATCTTTGACATCCGTTTGCTCCCTAAGACAGAGGTTCTCAACTTGTGGTACGCGTAAATCAAAGTCGGTAATGGCGGACGCAAGAAAATATTAAGAATTAAAAAAGTTACAGTATTTTGTTTTCCGAAGATCGTGTGAAAAGTGAAAGTTGTGCTAGTCTAAAACCTACGTTCAAAATAAGAAAAAAAAAAAAAAGCAAACCTGGTAAATGATGGATATTTTGTCTGCACCAGTCCCGATTATGTATGAATTATCTGTGTTCGCAAAAGCTGTAGCTTCACTAGGCGCCATTGTAGTATGCGTTTTGTTTTCCTAGTTTAGGCTTATCGAGAACAATCCGGAATTCTCTCGAAGATTCTTGTTTTGACGTTTTTATTAAAAGCGTGATTAAACGCAGGCATCATTAATTGCTCGATTGGGATGCATAATGAATAACGACTGTTCATATAAATATTTGTGTTGGTGCTCAATTTGATTAGTTTGATTTGTATCGTGGCACAAAACTGGTGTTTGTAGGCTGTGCGTGCACAATTTGAAGTACTTTTCTTTAGAGTGACTTCAATTCGATATTGTTTGATTTGTCAAAATGGACAAGTGGTTAAAAACTGGAACTCTTAAGAGATCGGCATCTAGAACTGAAATTTGAACCACCGATTTGGCAGCTATGGAGATAACTGTGGATCAGCAAGATGATAATCATGAAGTGCAAAGGCCGACTGATTGGCCTGTTCAGGTAAGAAATAAAATTGATTTTGTTTAAATAAAAAAAAAAACATCAGTGCGCCTCCGAAGAAGAGAAAATATTCTAACGAACTCTTAAAATATGGATTAACCACTCTGCGTTGTTTGTGGAGAGATATTGTCAAATGGCAGGATGAAACCATCTTTATTAATGCGTCATTTAGAAACAAAACATCCAACTTATAAGCAAAGAAATATTACTTTTTTCCATTGAGTATCCAATAGCTCTAATTTAAATTCCTGTTTGATATCCACAAACAAAGCAAATGAGGCTGCGATTGAGGCATCATATAGAATAAGTTATCATATTGCTAAAAGTGGAAAAAATCATACTATCGCTGAAATTTTGGTATTTCCGTGTATCAAGGATGCGGTTAAATGCATGTTCGGTGAAGACCATGTCCAAAAAATCAAAAATATTCCCTTGTCTAACAGCACAGTTTCTCGGAGAATTAAGGACATGTCTATTGACATTGAAGCTACTATAAATGAAAGAATAAGAAACAGCCCCTTCTTTTCAATACCAGGTGGATGAAAGCACTGATGTTTCCGATCTGTCAATTTTGCTTGTTATTGCAAGATATTTGAATGTTAACGAACTTGAAGAAAACCTCTTATTGTGTAATCCTCTCACTAAAAGATGTACTTGCGAAGACATATTTAATGTCATTCAGGGTTATTTCTGTGAAAACGAAATAGATTGGGCTAAGTGCTGTGGTGTTTGCACAGATGGTGGAAAATCTATGTCTGGCTGTTATAAAGGTTTACGTGGTCGTATCAAAATAGTCGCTCCTCATCTAGCTTGGAGCCATTGCTGCATCCACAGACAAAGTTTAGCAGCGAAGCCTTTGCCAGATTCATTGAAAGAAGCACTCAATCAGTCTGTCAAAGTTGTAAATTTCATTAAGGCTAATTCAACTAACACCCGATTGTTCAAATCTTTGTGTGGAGACATGGGCAACCTTCATACTACGTTACTTTTGCACACAGAAGTGAGATGACTTTCGCGATGAAATGTACTCAAAATTGTTTAAACAGAGACATGAAGTTCATATATTTTTGAAGAACCACCCTTTTTCGTTGAGCTATAAATTTTATGAAAGTGAATAGTTGCAGTAGCTTGCGTAATTATCTGACATTTTTTCAGAAATAAATAAACTTCATTTATAGGATTGCAGAACCATTCCATAACCATTTTTAAGGTAACTGACAAAATCGAGTCTATGATTAAGAAGCTAAATTTTTGGGAATCCTGTATTTAAAAAAAAAAAACAGTATGAAGTTTTTGAGATACTTAACAGCTTTTTATCTGATAACGAACTTAAATTAACAAAACAAGTAAAAACTAGTATAATAACACATTTAAAAGGACTTTAAGTTGCCATTCAGACAATATTTTCCGAAGTTTAGTGATGCAGATGTGTGGATTTTAAATTCATTCAACGAAGTGTTTTTTCAAAAAGTTTAAAAATTATCAATTTCTGTAAAAGAAAAATTAATTGAACTTTCCGCTGATTCTTCATTAAAATCTGAATTTAAAAAAAGAAATTTGATGGACTTCTGGGTAGCAGTGAAAGAAGAGTACCAAGAACCCAAGAAATCTTTGTTAAAGCAATAAAATATTTAATACCTTTCACGAACACAGAGCTCGTAGAAAGAGCATTCTTGTCTTATATATATATGTAATAATCTTACTTAATTTTATTTCAAATTCTAATATTATATATTTTAAAGTCTTATTGTATTCCAAAATTACTTTTCTTAAACTCCAGTTTCGTTTTATTTCCCGCTCTGGAGGTATATTAAATCTCTCGTTTTGACATATTTATTACTAAAAGAATATTTTAATCGTTTCCAAGCGCACACAACTCGCGAAATCAGCGACTCATTGTCGCCATGCATTTTCCCTAAAGCACTTACGTAATATACTAAAAATAGCTATTATTCCCTTCACTTTGATCACATGTCTATCTGTTAAATCCCTACCTGAGAAAAAGGAGGGATCTTATGTTTACTTTTGGCTTGTAACTTAAACGAAGATGTACGTACATTTCGTCACTCTCCGATAATAAAAGAAATTAGTTAATTACTCGACCTGTGTTTTTTGTGTAACGACTACAATTACGAATACATTTTATATATTAAGAATAAATATCGAAATAAGCTTGCAGCTCCAGACATGAGATTATATCTTTCTGCATTTGAACCCAATTTTATAAAACTGAGCTCCATGAAACAAGCTCAAGGATCGCATTGAAATTTTCTTGCACTTGAATAACTTATTATTACGAAGTGTAATTTTTAACTAACCTTATAAATTAATGTGAAATTATTGCAATACTGTTTTTATTTGTTTTGCCGTTTAACTAATACTTACTATGTTAAAATTTGGAATAAAATATAAAATTAAATATAAGTCCTGAAAATGCCATTAATTCGCGTTATTTGACTCTTAAACTTACCTAAGCCCTTAACATTATTGATAAAAACATCTTTGCATAGACGGATGATTGGGGGGGGGGGGGATGACAGTAGGGGATACGCGAAAATAAAAAGGCTAATCAAGGGGTACGTCAGGGAAAAAAAGGTTGAGAACCCCTGCTCTAAGAGATAAAGAATGCCTAGAAATGCCATCCTTTCAATCCTCGTCGTTTCACTCGTTTTGCTTATTTCTCCTTAAGTATAAATTTGTATACTTTACGAATGAATCAATCATATATAAATGCTGGCAATCTTCAAGTCTATTGGCTAATTATTCGTTAAAAGAATTCATCGTACACACGTTCACAGTTTTGGGAAAATGGTGAAAGTTTTCCAAATATATTTTTATAAGGGTTCTTCAAAAATTTACTTTTCAGCGGAGATTTTTTTTTTTTTCATTTGTGAATCATCGAAACTTCCTTGATTTTTTGACCCTTCACAGTCTTCGTTTTATAAATGGCTTTTATAAAATAATTAGATTCGTTAGCATCTGAATCGTCATCTGATAAATCCTCAATGTCCTTAAGGTCATTGACCTTGTTTTCAGAGTTTTATAGATAATTTCCTTTGATATGGTCGTTATCAATGATATTTGTCGTATTAATATAATCAGAGACCTCCTCTTCATCAGAAAGTTCTTGCAAAACTAAAAAGGTAGCGAACGGGAGGCATGATTTGGTTCTTTTTGAGGCGAAACAAAGAGGCACGGGCGGTTTACTGAGTGCGCCGAAACAGATCTCGGCTAAATAACTGATGTAGAAAAAGAGACTGACTGCCTCGCGACCTTTGTTCCTGGCTTCCATGTGTTTGGAGTGGTTGGTTGGTAGGTTGGGGAGCCGGACCAATTGGCTAATTAATAACGATTGCATTGGCACTTTTTCCTTGTGTGGCGCACTCTATACGCCAGCCCGTGTCTTTGGGGGTTATAAGGCTACTGCAATATTTTATTATCCTTTGACAACCATTTTAAAGTGAAATTTGTGTGATTGTTCGTCTTTTTTCGGTTGAAATATCCGGTATTGTCCGGATGCCGGACATAGGATAACTTTTTAAATTTTCCACCTACAGGCTTGAAATTTCATTTATGAAATACTTTTTGCAGTAGTACATAATACACGAAAGGGAAAGTAATTCTAACTCCATTATTTCTTAATTTCTACTAAAATACTGAAAATTCAGTAAAACGATTATGTTTACTTTATGATCGAATTGAACAATATCATCGATTTTTTTTTAGAAAAATAGCAGCTAAAACTTGTCGATTACTAGAGTTTTCTTTAAATATATTTTTCAGGTACAATTGCTATTAAAAAAAACCGATGAATTTTGTTTTTAACTACTTTACCTCTCGAGAGGTTTTCTTTAGGTGTCATTGATAATGAGATTTATTAATGTATTGTCTTTCTGAAGGAAATTTGAAAGCTGCCCTTAACCTTAAAAATCAAGTTTTGGAAACTTATGTTCTCTTTTACTGTTTAGCAGTGGATAAAAATTTGCAATAAATTAGTTATCAAAACTGAATAAAGTTTTGATAAATAAGAGTAAAGAATACGAGAATATTTTTGTGATGTTCATAAGCTTGTCATTTTTACATCCGTGCATAGCGATAATGATCCGCTTTCCGAATTCTGATGATGTCCATCCCCTAAAAACCACTGGAGCTGACACAAATGTAGCGATATGATCCCTTCCAATTGCAGGATGGACAGACACTATTCCCCATTTCTGAAAATTTCACCCGGCTTGAATGCTCATTAAATTTAATCAGGAACATGTGGTCCGAAATGTCACCCTTATATAACCGCCGGCGACAAGCCATATTTCAAAAAGTATGCGACGCGTGAAACGCTGATAATTAAAATCCGAGTTGAAATCGAAAATCTAAATCATGACTTTTCGCCCGTCTGCCTGGCTTGCTGATTAATCCGTTGAACTTTCTCAGCATTTAATAACTAAAGATCTCGAACGAACCTCATGCTCTGTTCTTCCCTGTTAATTAGTGTGCTATTTTCGGTCTTTGGGATTTACTTTCCCAAGAGCTTTCTAGTGAGAGATTATTTCCTGTCGACTCGAAATAAAATTCAGGCTTAAAGCTCTTTACTGTATAAAATTTCGTGTTTGACTTTTATTTATTTCTCTGATTAACTAGGCCAGGTTTAAGGAAGGAAGAAGGAAAAAAAAAAACATTTTTAATTTCTTCTCGGGATGTTTTGTACATTCCGAGCTCCAAATTGCAGCTAGAAATTATTCTAACAGATCGATAAGATTTTGTAGTTTCTTTCTAGACAAATGATTTCGAAGAAATGTTAAGAAAAAATCGTATTTGTGCTCTTTCAATGTCATTTATTTGCGTAACTAATTGCAAAAGTAGCACATGCGTACTTCTTAAGGACTATATACTATCTATAATTGCATTAATTCGATTCACCGTCACTTGTTTAACCGACAGTTTCTATTATCCGTCATCGGCTAAAAACGTAGGTTTCTAGTCTTACATTGAAGTTCTATTGATTTTGTTGTCAAATTCAATTCATTATTCACTTATAAAGGATTTTACTATCATTTTCGTGCCCAGCAGTCAAATCACGTTCCTGTCCATATGGTATTAAGAGATTTTTGTTATCCGTCACAGCCCTGTCGATCGAAGTTGGGCTGTAAGAGGATGTGCAACTACTTTGATTAGGTTCAGTGGCGAATCCAGGGTAGGGGCTATCGGGCTGCAGCCCCCCCCCCCGAGCTAAACCAAAAATCTTGATTTAATTTAAAATCACTACAACTGTTTGATCTTAATTTTCATTTTAAAAAAATAGTAATAAAATCGTGACAACATTGCTTTCTGACTTGACAGGCTCGAAAATTTTCCACTTTTCTAGTCATTCCACTTGCACTTGTAGCGTTGGCGCTGTCGGAAACATTTTTTGGCTAGTTATTTCATTGTATTTTTTATTAAATTATCGAAAATATAGTAGTGTTCTTTATTATTCTTATAGTCAGGAGAGGAAAGCCTGTAAAGTTAAAGTGTTTTGGCTTATATAAGCCATGAGGTTTGACATTCGTTACTACGATACAAAATTTTTATGACTCAGCCCCCCCCCCCAAAAGAGACCGAATCCTGGATTCGCCACTGATTAGGTTGATTAATATATTGCTCTTATTCGGCTTTGCAGAGTTGTTTGACGTTTTAGTGATAGTTATAAAGTGTTATTCGTGGGCAAAATCTTTTTATTTTTTCTTGTTTGTGTCATTTTTATCTCTGATGTGTCTTGGCATTTAGGTCTGCGGTGGCCTCCTGTGACTTTCAGGTTTAAAGGTTCGAGATCCGATTTCATCAAAGATCTGCCGCGTATGTGTGCACTTTAAATAGGTGGGATATTCTCACGCTGGTGTGGTGTGGAAGTTAGGAAAGTGAGGTGCTGACTTAGATGTAATCCTCATTTGACCACGGTTCAAAATTCTGATGCTGAAATACTGCGAAATAGATTTCTTTATGTAAGGATATTCTGAAGGAAATAGAAGTTAATCGATGGCATCACACTTCAAAGTCAGTTTTCGTTTGCAATCGGATTTTTTTTTTTTTCATTTGAGTTCTATAATAGTATTTTTCAATGAATTTTTTTTCCCTCGCCTTATTTAAAAATTACATATGCCATTGCAGTTTGGTGTAAAACATCTTAAAATCACTATCAACAAAAGTGTATTAATGACAGCTTTATAGAGTGAGATATCTCGCGGATTAAATAAAACTCTTTGGCGTATCGGAATGGATCAATTATTTATAAGAAAAAACAATCCTCATGCACAACGCTGGTGCGTCAAATATTTTTGTTCACCTACGAGTTACCTCGTAGCTGGCAAAATCAAGTTTCGTATACCAACTGCGAATATGCTCACGTGCATTGATTTGTTGCGCAAAATGATTAGCTGCAACTATATATAACCGATAAAAATGAGTTTTAATATCTGAAATCAGGGTCTTGACAGAGAACGGGTATATAGTCGACATCTCGTTCATTTCTTATAGTTGTTGTCAGAAAATAAAAATAAAAATTTTTGGCTTGAAATTTTCAATTAACAGGGTGGCGACAGAACCTGGAAATAAGGGATATCAATTCGTAAAAATATCTAAAAATCAGGGAAAATTAGTAGTTACTTGAGTTATTATCTATAAATTAGTATCTTATGTCTAGCATTATTTCCAATAATAAATGGAATTTTTAAAAAAACTTATATTAATTTATAAAAGCATAAGTTTTTGATTAGAGCAATTAATTTCTTAAGATTTGTTAAAGAACAAAGAATTGAAGTAATATTTTGGCAGTTTCTCTTGTTTAAATCTTTGCTAATATATATATTATTAGGTACGTATAATTATACTATTATTATATTTATGCTGCAATATGTTATTCTGGTACTTAAGAAAAGAGCACTAATTAGTTATTGAACTGTTTTAAAGTTTTGAGCAAAGATCATAATAACCTTTACTGTTAATATAATTTAACTTGTGTTGCAAAGAGTAGTTTTAATGTTTCTTGGAATTCTTATGCAGTTTTAGAAGCAAAGTATTTCGTTAAAATTTCCAGTATTTTTTACATATAAGAAATGTAATAAACTGTTTTAATAGATTTTTTTAAAATTAAATTTCATAAAAATATTTTTTCATATTAAATAACTGGTAAAAGTGTTCTGAGTAATTTTATTGTACACATATAGTGATTCTGAGTAGGGAGAAAGCCAGGAAACTAATATAATTAGTAGCCGTAAATCAGGGAAATTTTTTTCACCGTTTCTGTAGCCACCATGGTTAATAAGTCATTTAAACATGCAACTCTTCTGTTCCATACATCTCGTCAAAAGCAGTTGCTTATGTCGTGCAATTTTGTGCTATGACCACTCGGATTGCTTCACAATCGCCATTCCAATCTTCATGTTCACCGAGCTGTAATTGGTAGACTATGTGCTTAGCTTATCTCTAAGAGAAACATAGTTTTGATTCTGTTTCGAAATGACAGGAAGTAAGTAGTGGCAACTGGTTTCAAGTAATTGCTTGGAAAGGCAAGATGGTGTAGGTAGAGTCTTGGATAACTGAACAAAGGGTTCATATGAATTGTTGTGTTGTTATTGATGTTATTAAACTTGTCTCGTTAGTACTTTTTGCTATTTAGAAGGAATTTTTAAATCAATGTCGTTTCTGAATAGCATCCACTGATTCGTGGATTTGAAAATTCGTTTTTTAAATTACGAATTATTATTGTTACCTTTCTACATTTCTGATGCGTTCGACAAGTTTTTATTTACATTGCAGTTCTGAAATTCCACATTTCTCTGAAAAGTAATGGATATTCCATGAATGTTTGTTGGTGTTTGATTCGTTTAACTCAAATCAAGTTATGCATTTTGGCTTAAAAAGCGACGTACACAGAAGTAATGATATGATTGTTTGGAATCATGGATTGAGGTGGAATTATTATCATTTCGTAAAAGAATTTTACAGAAAAAGCTGCTTAATTGATAACGCAGATCAAAACTAATTTTATTTTTTGTTGTTGAAACTCATGTTAAATTTGTCCTTCTGAATCTAAAAATGCCCTAGTTTTGTCCTATCACATATCTTCAATATGCAGAATCAGTTGTTGATTCTAAGAAAGCTATCTGGAAAAATCTTTTTATAGACCTGTGTAATCAGTCTTGAGAATTTCTAGCAAAAGTTAAGCTAAAATATTTCTTAAATTAGTTTAATGCTATAAAGAGAACTATTATATAAGATATCTGAATTATTGTGAAGCTTATTTATTCTCTCATAAATATAAACTTTTCCATGAGTTAAAATTCTGTCACATCGGAAAAAGTTTTGTTATTTAAAGTAAAAATGGAATTTCAAGTGATTTAGTGATTCATTGACTCTTGCGTGCCATCCATAATTTAATTTATCCAGTTTATAATTCTCTGAATTTGGAGACGCAGTGTATGTCGTCATAAATATTTGTACACGTTGTTGCTTGAAGTTCGTTTTGTTTATGAAATACTTTAAATTCCCGAATCAAGTTAACGTTTTGATCACTACTCTCCATGCTGCCCTCTATTGTTTCCTTCCTCAACTGCTGACCGTGATGTCTAGTTTATTCATTTTATAACAGATGTCGCTTCAGTAGTAGTTGATGGTTTCACTTTCGTTTTGGCCTTCCCTTCCGTTTTCTTCTAGAAATGAAAAGTTTTCTATTTCAAGCCGTTCCACTCTTCTATCAAATATTTTTCTTGAAATTATTGTAGATTTTTACTGCAGATATAGCTGTTATGATCAGAAGTATATGAAGGGTATATTTAAAGTATAGGTATTTAGTTATAGATAATTTTTCATTGTTTCTTAAACTTTCTTTATATAAATTCCTTTTATTGCCCTAAATTTCTTAAATTTATTTTTTATTAATTTTGAAAGTTTAAAAAATTTAGAATTCTGAATTAAAATTTTCAAGTTCTGTTTTTTTTTAAATTATATTATTTGATTTTAAAGTTTAAGATGACTAATTTGTTAACTCCGAAATTTATAAATTTATGTATACAGTGAAACCTGTGTATAACGATACTGTCTATAACGATATTTTATTTGGTCCCGGCGGAATTCCTGTTTACTCAATGTATTTTCAACCTGCTCATAACGATAATCACTTTTACGACTCGCCTGTCTATAACGGTAATTTTACCTCTTTAGATAGCTGGTATAGCACAATTACGATTTTTTTCTCTTGGAAAAAGATAATAGTCAAAGAATGTGAGATAACAGGAGAATCGGAGGGAAGAAACTGCAACATATTCTAGAATCGATCCGGGGGGGGGGGGTGATTGAAATGTGCACAGATGTTTGTTGCCTCTGACCCTTGGTACACACTAACCTGTTCATTCGCATTTGATGTGTTAACAGCATGTATCTAAGATGGCATAGGTAAAACATTAGCATTTGAAGAAAAGCTACAAATAATTTTGGAAATCTATCAAGAACTAAAGCAAGTTGATGCTACTAAAACATAGGGAAATTTTCAATCCACGATAGCTGCTGTTATGAAAAAAAAAAGTGACATTGGGGTGTGGGAAAAAGCAAAATGAATTGCAAATGTAAACGATTTAAAGGGGCCGTAAATGACGATGCTGACGAAGTTTTCAATTAAAATTTTCATTTTGAAGTTCTTAAAAAATTTAAATATAAAATTTTATATCGGTATATAAAATTGTATATTTGATATGTTTATAAAATACAATTTTATATCAGCTATATTTGTAACATGAATCAATAAGCACAATAAAATATGTTAGTATATTAATACACTAGCAGTACGCGCACGGCGTTGGCCGTAGTATCAGGACTTCAGCAAAATGAAGGGGGGGGGGGGAAGAAAGAAAGAAAAACGCCCTCAATGACACGAAAAAGTTTTGAAAGAAAAAATAAAACCAAAAGATACACATTATTGATTTTTAGGAAAACAATACCGAGTACGTTAATGCAAAACAATATTAAAAAACTGCAACGTGAAAATCATTATTAGACAGCAAGCGAAATATACGAGACAAAGAAACATGTTAAGCCACTGCCGAAAATAATTATTGAGTCAATTCAGTTAAAGGTTTTGACGTCATCCCCTGCGTTCTTCGCGGCCAGCCAATGAAATCGCAATAATGCATTCTGGGAACGGAGAATGTAGCTCTGGTAAATGTCTCGCTGAGAAGATCGCTAGCAAAAAAAAACTTTTTGAACTGATCAGGGGAAAATTAATTTAAAAAAAAAAACTGAAAAAGGTATTTTAACGGTTATTATTGTAAATCCGACAGAAACGTTCCATTTATAAGCTAAAAAAATTGAAATTGATAGCGTTATTAGAACTGCGGATGCAACAATTTTCAGAAATACAAATGAAAAATTAACATAAAAGTGACTATTTTTCAAAAATTTCTCAAAATTCAGTAAATTACGTTAGAAATTCCAAACCAACTTCATTAAAAAGAAAATTGTTTGTTCTTTCCGATGGTGTATATATTTTTCTTCCTACGATTATCAAAACTGATTTTATTGAGAAATTAGCGCAAAAAAAACTACCCAAAACAACACAAAATATTAAATAAAAACTTTTCTAGATTAAATTTTAAAAATTCCGACTTCGAGGTGCATTGAGTCACCATTACTACCTGTGTGCCAAATTTCAAGGCTCTAAGTGCGATAGATTCTTCTGGACATCGCACACACACACACACAACATTGCCTTTTATAAGTATAGATGTACACGCTTACGCACATAGACATTGGATGTGCGAATCCTCAAACTGTCTATAACGGTAACCTGTCTATTACAATACATTTTCTAGGTCCCTACAATATCGTTATAGACGGGTTTTACTGTATTGTGTGATGTGAAGGCGTGGTTTTTATGCATCTTGTATCCATATGTGCACTATATTTTGATTATAAGACGATGTCTTTGTTTCAATGAATGTACTTTCTATACCTTAAAACTCTTTACATTAGACCAGTGGTCGGCAAACCGCGGCTCCACTTTATCCACTTGTGTGCGGCTCTACCAAGAATCGATTTCGATTACGTACGGAGTTACCACTGTATGCTAAAATTTGCGGAGTTACCACTGTTAACGTGCGTAATTACGACTGTATGAAAAAGATCTGAAATTGGTTTCAGCTTCATCAATAGCTGTTGACGAAGTGAAACAGCGCAAATTTCACTTTTTGTACGATTTGTGTCGCCTTACGGGTCCTAGAAAAGAATTTTTAGGATTATTGCCACTGAAAGGTCAGATATGTGACAAATGCTGTCATTGAATGCATAGAATAAAAGATCATTTTCCACTCGATAAAATTGTTTCATTTTCAACAGATGCGGTCGAAAAGTATGACCGGAGTGAGTTTTGTTTATATTTTGAAGGAAAAAAAAATAATCACGAGATATTCTTGCTTACACAATTGCATCATTCATCAAGACGCTATGTGCGCAGAAATTTCCAGAAGAAATATGCTGTGTTATGCAATTGGTGATCAAGATTGTCAACACAATTTTAGCTAAGGCCTTTATCATCGCCAATTTAAAGAATTGTTGGATGAAATGGAGAGTGAATACGCAGATCTTCTCAGTGGCGTAGATAAGGGGGGCGGCGTTGGCGGTCCGGTGGCACTTCGAAAAGGGCGGTCAAAGATGACATGAAGGGTAAGAATTTTATAACCAAGAAGAACAGCAACATTATCTCAATAATTGTGTAAAGTAAGACGAGGTGTGGGCGCGTGGTTTGACAACCTATCTGCAGAGATCAGTGGTGTCAAACGACGAATTTCGTTACTAATAAAATGAGGGGTTTTTTCTACTCGGGAATTTATTTTTTTAATTTTGAGGTTTGTGTGCCCTATGTTTGCAAGAGAAGGGTGGCATTTTCCAAGTTCGCCCCGGCGGCAAAAGTTGTAGCTACACCACTGGATCTTCTGTTACATAATAAGGTATGTTGGCTTTCAAGGGGAAACGTTTTGAAACGCTTCGCTTCCTTATTATTAGAAATTAAAGCATTTCTCCTTGAGAAGGGTGTTCTCTATCCTCAACTAATAGACGATGTGTGGATTCAAAACTTTTATTTGATGGTAGACGTTAGGTTTCATCTAAATAATTTTAATTGCAAACTACAGGGGAAAGGAAACGCAATTTTTTCGATGTTGGAAGACGTCATTTAATTCGAAAACAAATTACCCCTTTTTTGCTCAAGATTTTGAAAGAAAAACATTAATTCATTTTCCAAGCCTATTAAAAAATCGCAAAGAAAATACTAAATCGGTAATTGACATTTACTATTTCAAAACAAAAATTTTAAATATGCACAATAAAAATAAATATTCACAAAATAAATATTATAATATTTAAATATTCACAGCAAAAAGGTCTGTTTTGAAAGTCCTGGAGAAAGGAACACAGGATAATTTTCAACACCTGGAATAGTATTCCTGACTCACATGAAAAGTTAAAAAAAAAAAAAAGTATTTGCTGTTCTTTCACTATTTGGCTCTACACATTCATGTGAACAATTTTTCTTCAAGCATGAACGTTATCAAAAGCAAATTGAGAAATTGTCTTATTGATGAAAATTTGGAATCCTACTTAAAATTAAAAACAACGATATGCAAACCTGATTTATCCAAATTTGTTCACATTAAATGCACGTTTCGTCATGTTTTTATTTTAATGCAAAAATATTTTTTCTCAATAAATAAGATTATTATCATTATATCTGGTTTTATTTAATGCTAGTAGCTATTTTAAACCGACTCCTAAAAGCATGTTTCTTGAAAAGAAATTTGGCTGTCAGCAGAAATCTTAATGGTTGTTCTGCTGATCTTTGGCTCTTTTGACTAATGAGTTTGCCGACCACTGCATTAGACTAACGTGTATTAGTGATTGAGGAATTTTGAATAATATCGATATTTTTATAATTCGTTGTGGACAGCGAAGTTTGCGGAAACATTTTTTTGTTTTGTTTATTGAGTTTGAGCATTTGTTCGTGTATTCCCTCAAAATAATTGTTTAAATTAGATACTGTATAAATGAAATGGATACATTTTAGGGAATTTCTAAAGACATCGGTTTCCCGGTCGCTAAAACTGAGTTTCGTGGTCGGAAGGTCTTGATTTCGAGTCTAGATTCTCAAAGATCCGTCAGGCACATGATGTTAGTTGACTTTTAATCTGTAAAGACTAAAATAATCTCGCATTATTGATTGTAACGTAGTGACTAAATACAGCTTGGTGTGGTGTTTACTGTTGTGCTAATCCCAGTCAAAGAAGACCAAAGGGATGTATTTACATCTGATTAACTTTAATATACACACTTTATGAATTATTTACACTAATGAATTCTCTAAAATAATTCATCATGCATTCTTCTACTCATCGACCACTGTCTTCATCTCTCATCTCTGTCCACCTCCGTCGGTGATCTCATGGCTTTTGTGCCAATAAAATTTACTACTATCCTATCCGTCGGTGATCTCCCCGGTCATTCAACCGATCCCCTTCGTCATCTCACTCTCTTCTGCACCCCTCTTTTCTTTCCCCCGTCTTTAGTGGGGTCATTTGTGGCTTGCTGAGCGAAGATGTCACAGCTCCTCCCCTTACCGAGGAACTTTTTTTCCGAAGTAGTCCAACTGAGGGAAAAAAGTTAGTGGAAGCAAAAAATGCGCGGGGTAAAAGTGCTAAGGTTGAAAGATAAAGTGGTGGCAAAAATTAAAAATATAATTGTAAACAAGTCCAGAAAAGTCCTTGCATTCCGGCAGCCTGCAAAGAAATATTGCTCAAGAGAATTGGTTTATGAGTCCACCACTTCGAAAATTTTCCAAATAGTTCCTGTTCAGCCTAATAGCACCAACATAATTTTAATGCATAAAATCACTCAAATGATTTAAATTTGTAAGTTTCCCAAGTATCTCATATTCTTGCTCTCATTTGAGTCAAAAATATTTTCTGGAGCAGTGATGCCCCCAATTAACCATTTATATATATATATATCATGAAAGTCAAAAAATGTTAAAATTATTATTTATTATTATTATTTATTATTTGTTATTTTTTCTTGACATTTTGTTTTATGAATGTTTATTTTGTACATGTTGCTTTTACATTTCTGCTATGTTTGTTTCGTATTTGTTATATATATATATATATATATATATATATATAAAAGAAAAACATATAAATGCACACTAAAACAATTCAAAATCATAACTTCAATCACATAAAATAATAATCAATAAATTTCATACACACTACTATAATAATTCAAATATAAAAAATTCACTCGTATCATTATTATCAAATCATAAAGTCCTCTGTAAATATAGCATAAAATATAGCTCTTATCATATATAAGCACCAGAATCAAACTAATCAAGAATAACCGAAAAAGAACATAAGACACCAATTCTTAAAATTATATAAAAATATTAAGCAATACAACAAAATCAAAGAATACTACTAAATCTCATTGATGAGCACTCAAAATTCAGGTAAATTCGAAATGTAATGACAATTAACTTACATAATCAAACCAAATTTACAATTCGTGTTTGTATAATATATATATATATATAGCAATTCTGCAAAAAAACATTTTTGCTCATATTTATCAAAAATTACAAGTTAATTTTAAGGAATTTTTCAAAGATATTTGATTTCATATTTTACTACATGAAGTAACTAAAAGACTATTATTTTAATGAATGTGTAATTTATAATTGCAAGTAAAATTAATCTTAATTATCCAGTTTCTTAAAAATCATCCAGTGTCTCAGATAAATTTGTTTTAAAAATTATATACCATACGTCGTAATTATTTTTTTATTTCTTACATGGAGATCAATCATATCGGAAAGATCACTGAATTTTATTAAAATTTTCGATTAAACACTCAAAATTTTTATTCTTTCGTAAGTTGTGATTCTTTAACAACGTTTCACAAAAAGTCAGGCTTATAAAAAGTTTTTCGGTTGCTAAAAAAGCTTTCAAATATGATATTTATTCCGTTACAAAACACTGGGACGAAGCGATTTGCGTTCCAGTGGGACGTCATCAATTCATCCGCTCACTGTGAGCCTAACCTTATACTCTCAAGTTACCTTGACTCGACACGCCCTGTGGAGGAGCAAGTCCGTTTTTGATGGAAAGTCAAAAATTCACGTGGTAGAGGGTAGTTAAGTTTGTTTTCAACATTATGGGTGCTTTTTGTACGAAATAACGCTTTCACAGTTCTAAGCTAATTTCAACATCAGAAACTTATATTTTGATTTTTTAAGCTTAGATCTATATAGAAATATCAATATAATTCATTTTTATAAGTGACAATTTTGTGAAGATTCTGCTTTGATTGAAATATTTCTTGATTTCTCTTTCCAGGTGACTGAATTGCAAATCAAAGTTCGTAATGCGGAAAGAAAAGCCGAAGAAGCTGAAAGGAAGGTATGCAATTACTATTTACAATTATGTGCTGTTAATTTATTAATGATTTTCTCTAATTGCCCAGTTTTATGAATATGACCGAAAATTTATTACGCAGCATTTTTTGCCATGTGTGGGGCTATTTCGTGTTTTCTCATTCGCCAAGAAATCTGAGAATTGAGATATTTATCATATGGTAGATAATGTGTACATTTTTGCTAATATGTTTTTTCTAATAACATTAGTTACTTGTAGTGTTACTCTGCATCTGTGAATGACAAGATTAGCAATGTCTGCAAAGATAGATTAACCCCCCCCCCCCGGCGCGGAGGGGGGGGGGTTTTATTAAAACGTCATTGCGAATATCCATTGCTAAATCATCAATTTTCTCGAAAAACCCTGTTTAAACCATTTCATTCATCGTAAATGAGGACAACAAAAGCTGTGCTGTATTTACTCAAGTTTCCCATCGATAGATCCTGATAGCAAACCTTTCGTCCTTTCCCTAATCCCTCCTGTAGAAGCTTATAAAAAAATCGTTTTGTCGCTGTCGCACGTGTGATAAATGCTATTTGAGTCTTTTCATTGATCGCTCGTTTTATTGGCTAACAACACGAGCCGACTTTGAGGTTGAATGGATGCCCCACTGGGAATATGGGGATGGAATTAAATTGCTCCCTCGAGAACAAAGGTCGGAAAAAAGGAACTTTGTCTATGTTCTGACGAATTTTTAGCTTCCGCGGACCACCTTGTCTTATATTTGCATAATTGTACTGGTGTGACTGATTTTAGGGTTGATTTGATTCCAGGTACATTCAGTTATGATTAATGATCTATAATACCTTTTTTAAAAATATGAGATGAAAGCCTAAAATGTCGCCTTCAAGAGTAAAAACCAAAGTTATATCTTGCAAGATATTATATATTTTCAGTTGCCAGGTTTTTTAAAAATTTGATGTAATATTGATATTAATAGATTAAATTTGTTAGATTTAAGCTTATATACGTTTTAGTAATGTTAGCAATTATATATAATTCTCAATAAAAATGGATTTAAATTTGTAAGTATAAATGCATAGTTTTTTGGTTAAATCTGCTCAGTTGAATGCAAATAACTTCTTTATATCTGATTAACCGATAATTATAACTAATCGAATATGACACTGTTCAGCTATGGGTTAATATAGTTATATACATTAATTTTCATTATTTGGGAGAAATGTTATCTACTATATATATGTCAAGAAGCAAGGGTGTTTTTTGCAAAAGTTTTCTAACTGTAAGACGACATTTATGTTTCGAATTTTCGATATTTTGCTTAAGAGTAAAATTCAGTTTTATCTAATCAGTCCTCCTCTTCTCGACAATAGTTTTTAACATGAAACACTATCAAGAGATCCCTGTAGAATGCAAATATTTATTGGATTAAATGCCTTGTGCTTGTATTGTTTCACATATATGCCCATTGTCCAAACACTAAATTGATTTTCTTAAAATTTTGTTCAAATGCTCTTGGAGAAATCTTTCAAAACGTTGGCTGTATTTGAAATTGTTATATGGAGACTTGATTTTAGCTTTTCTCAAAGAATGTTTGGCACCACTCGGTTGCTTTCAGAAATTGATTGTTTATTTTGTCACTGGTTATATTTTTAATTTTATATTTTGCTGTTCTGAATATTACACAATCATAAATTGTATTGTTTTTCTTGTTCTGAATTTTGCCTGAGAAATTCACAGATTTACAAGAAATTTTCCGCAGGTTTTTCCACGAAGACAGACGCAATCCACGTAGATAAGTACAGTTAAACAAAATTAGAAGTCCCAGGTGCGTGATACCTAACAAAAGATAGTATAACTCGCTGAATCAGCCGTTGATGAAAAACTATTGCATTGAACCTTAATTAATCTGGTCGTTTTCGAATTCACAGACGATTACATCTTTATATGCTCAGACTTATTACAGAATATTTAGTAACCGAAGAAACTCCGAAATAATTATCAATCTCTAGAAGGTTCCATTATTTTAGTCATCTTGTATTGAGACACAAATTTTGTTAATTCACAACCATGTTTTTAGCACTTATCGTGTAAAACTTTCTTTCCAGCCATTTTCTATCTATTGCAGTGAAAACGCCAAGCAACAGCCATACCGTGGAGAGAAACGATAGCAATTAAAAAGTAATTTCATTAATAAAACGGAAAGAATTTATAAATAAAAATGAAAATAATATTTATAACAAATTAAATCAAGCATTATGAGTATTTGCGAAACAGTATACCTGCTGCTTATAGTAAAACGGGGCACCGATTTTCATGGCTTCCGACAGAATTTCCAGATTAGCCGCATGTGTTTCTCTAAAAAACCAGCGGGAGTGGTCTGCCCAAAATTTTCTCGTATCAGCTCTAACGCGGGTGGGAAGAAAAAAAAAAAAAAATACTCAGAGTGGCAGTAACATGGAGGATTCCCTAACACAGGGGGGAAAGCGCGCGAACCGTTCGCGCCTTTTTTTTTTTTTTCGTCATGCAATGGCGAAGAAACCGAATATGCAATTTGAACGCCTTTTTTTCAACCGATTGAAACGAAAATTAGGTACGGATCTACAATTAATGTTAGCAGACCTCATCCCAATTATTATTCATCTAAGTCATAGCGTTTAGGAGTTATCGTGTTCAGAAGTACGCGATTATGCAGACCGACAGGCAGTCGACCCTTTCACGGATTTAGTTCAAAATTTGATACTGACCTACATTCTTGATGATAAAACTGTGTAGCAAATTTATCCATCTAGCTATTTGAGTTTTTGAGTTATCGTGTTCACATGAACACAGACAGACTTCCCGTTGACGGATTTTGTCCAAAATTTGATAGAAACCTACAAATTATGTGTAAAGATCATATAACCAAATTTCATTCCTCTAGCTCTAATAGTTTTCGAGTTATCGTGTTCACAGACAGACATAATTCCAAAATTGTGTGTTTCGGTTTGAGGGAGGCCTAAAACATGGAGATTCATCAAAATCTCGAGTTCGAATTTTTTGACGATTACTTTATCTTTGTATACTTCATATACGAGAAAGTAAAAAGGCTTTTCTGATTTTTGCTTTCTCGTATACGAAGTTTACAAAGAGAAAGTATTGTAATCGTCAAAAAATTCGAACTCGATATTTTGACAAATCTCCAGGTTTTAGACCTCCCCGAGTCCGAAAAAGCCAATTTTGGAATTGTGTCTGTCTGTGAATACGATAACTCGAAAACTATTAGAGCTAGAGGGATGAAATTTGATATGTGATCTTTAAACATAATTTGTAGGTTTCTTCCAATTTTGGACCAAATCCGTCAAAGAGTTGACTGTCTGTCGGTCTGTATAATAGCATACTTGTGAACACGATAACTCCTAAACGTTATGACTTGGATCAATAAAAATTGTTATGAAGTCTGCTAACATTGTAGATACGTACCGAATTTTCGTTTCAGTCGGTCGAAAAAAGGGCATTTAAATTGCTTATTCGGTTTCTTCGGCATTATACGACGCAAAAAAAAAAAAAAAAAACCCGCGCGTTTCCCCCCCACCTGTGTTAGGGAATCGTCAATATTACTGCCGCTCTGTGTATTTTCCCCCCACCCGCGTTAGGACGGATACGAGAAAGTTCTGGGGAGACCACTCCCGCTGGTTTCCTTGTTGAGTGATTACTAGACAAACTTTTGCAGCAAAATTTGAATTTTACGGTAATTTTATAATTAATTATAGATTTTCGAAATTTTGGTGCGAAGTTACCTCATGGGTAGGGATTCTTTACATTGGTTATTTCTTTTCAGTATATTTCAAAAACAAATTCACTAAATGCAACTTTAGATGTCCTTCAGAAAGCCTGAGTGGAAATATAGACTGTTCGGGAAATTAATTGCGCTTCCTCCTCAAAGCGCTGTTGATTGAAACGAATCAACTTGGTGTTTTTCCATTGGTGGTTCTTTTTTTTTATGCTTTTTATTCAGCTTCTTGTAATCGCTGGAAATGTTAGACGAGAGAAAGGATGGGGAATGGAGATGGTAGAAAGGGACTGCTCGAACCGATGAATATTTAGTTCCCCACCCCATTACTTAACTCACTGTTTTGAATATGCTTTTTTCTCAAAAAAAAAGCTTGATTTTTTCATCGTTTCTTAATGTATTTTGTAAGAATGCGTTCTTGCTTGTATTGATGGCTTTGAAGTATGTTAAGAGAATTCTCAGACGGTTACCCCAGCGTCTTCTATGCAAAGGAAAACACTTTTTTTTTAGGATTGCAGAAGGTAAATTTTCTGCTATCCGTTTTGTTCGAAATTTAATTAAGATATTGGTTGAATGGAATAAATGAGTGCCTGACTTCTGTTTGTTCTTAACTTTCAGAATACGAGTGTGCCATTTGAGAACTCGTGCTGTGTTTTTGATTATAATCACTGTTATCAATCTTTACGCATTTAAATAAAAATAATAATGAAAACGATGTAGGATTATTTTAATAATTTTAATGACCTGCCTGAAAAATACTAGTTTATGGAATTAATTTTGTGCTGAAAACTCTTTCCTGGATTCAATGTTTTACAGCAAAAGCAATTCAAATAAACCAAGAGGCCATATAGAAACAACAAAGACAAATTCACGTACAAAACCGGGCAACGTAAACGTATTCAAATGCTTCATTTTGTATAACAATCCAGTGTAAGTGAACAAATAATTGAAATATTAAAAAATAATATAGCTTTCAAAATATGACTGTTAAACGCGCGACAGATAATAAAAAAAGTCGATTTCAAAATTACGTGGATGACTTGAAACTCGCATGTCAAATTGAACCAATATAAGCTCGGCCCCATTTGTCGCGATTTTTCTGAACATTTTCTTTGATGAAAAGCTTCAAAATTTCTTGTTTGTTAGAGAAATTGCTCAGCTTCTCCCGCATTTACTACAGCCTTCTCTCATTAACATAACAATTGAAACTCTGTAAGCATATTGGATTCACTGTAGTAACAGTACGTTAAATCAAAGCGTATATTAGGAATTTTTTTTATATATATCTCAGCGTTAAATGTCCGAGTAGCTATTTTATTTTTCTGTTTAATTTCTGGAGAATTCGATTTCCATCTTGCCTTTTTTTTTTTGAAGGCAGTCAGAATTTGAATCGAATCCGAATTCAAATCTTACCTTGCTTGGCTATCATCTCTATAGTCGCTCTCTCATTTCTTTATACCTCCCTTCGACTTTCTTCAACAATATGGCGCCTTTCCTGATTAACTTCGCCATCTAGTGAAGAGAATCGAGTATGCATTTTTGATCAATACTTCTTCCCGTTGGCCAGAATTTTGACAAATAGTTAGCCCTCTTCTGGTCCAAAACTTGTTGAAGATCTGCAGTCAGATTTCATTCCTTTAGCTTTCCGTTGACGGATTTCGACTGAAATTCAATTGAAATGGACAATTTTGGACCACAAACTAAATCTTTTTGGCGCTGAAATTTTGTTTGGATGCTTATTTTTTAGAAGGTTCCTTTATTCATCATATTTGTTATAAATTGGCATCCTGAAGCAGATTTGTGTCATGGAATGTAAAGCTTTCTTTTCGAATGCGTTAATATTTGCACTTCCTCTCATAACAAAATTATCTTTGTTTTAAATTCAGTTAATGGAAGCTATATGTTTTTTCGTTGTTAATTATGTAAGTTATTGAAGATTTTTTTCA
Source organism: Araneus ventricosus (assembly GCA_013235015.1). Lineage (NCBI taxonomy): Eukaryota > Metazoa > Arthropoda > Arachnida > Araneae > Araneidae > Araneus > Araneus ventricosus. Next base: position 480,691 of record BGPR01000450.1, read on the forward strand.
TTTTCATGGATATGTAATAAACATTTTATGATAAAATAACGTTTCATAAAGAAATTTAGTGATATGTAATTAGCGAATTTTTAATTGAATGTATATACAGTATAGCACCGTTTATATTTCTCATTTATACGTCGTTTCATCCCAGTCTCGATTCATTTGTAACCGTTGTAATCATAAAATACTTCGTTTATACGACGCAAATCTTCGGTATACGTCGTTTGCTAAAATTCACAAATGTTCTTCCTCAATCGTTATTTCTTCGTTCCTGTTTAGGAAGAAGCTTTTCCTAAAAAAAGAGGGAGGGGAAGATAGTGGCATCCTTACCTTCCATGACATTTCCAAATAAAGGCCCGCCTGCATGCACATATATCGTATTAAATAAGAAATGTATAATTAGTTCCCAAGATATGCAATGAAGGTATGATTTTTCGCACTTTTAATGTTTCACGATGTTTGGTTTTAAAATTTCACGATTGCTTTAAATACCATACGATACACCAATAATATACGAGTACTACCTTAGAAAACTTTAAAATTATTACTTTTAAATGAATTTGAATGATGAATAGCATGAATTGAATGATTTAATAATCAAAGGTGCTCATTAAAATTTCGATTATACATCTTATCATTTACACGTCGCTTTACGTGTCGATGTCATCCCTTGAAAAGACGTATAAACGGTGCTTTACTGTACTTCATTTCAGTGATGCTTCCCTTTTCGATCCTTTTAAAAATGCCGAAGTTGTACTGTTTCGTCCTTTGGCAAAATCTCAAATTGTCAATTTTCTTTTCAATTTAGATATGTACTATCTAGATTAAAAACCATCCAGTTTTTCAAAAAAAATTAATTAATAACAATTTTTAATATATTCTTATAAAAATACAGATATATTGTGGAGTGAAAAGGCGGGTTTTTTTTTATTATTTGATTACAGATTATTAACATTTAATTTTTTTTCTACTCATGCATTGAAGTTAGTTCTAATAATCTGCTTAGCTGCGGCAAAATCTTTGGCTTTGAATAAAATCAGATGACATTACTAGAGACGAAATTTGTAAAAGATTATGAACGCATGTTTTGCTTGGCTTCATATCCAAAATTATTGGATTTTTCGGCAAACTGAAATCCTCATCATTGAACCGTGGTTCTGAATTAGAAGGTCAGTGGCGGAATTACAATGTCAAAATGGGACGTTAATCCAGCAAATCAAATGACTCTACTAAAGAAATTATTGATAGCTAATCATATATTTTCTTTTTGTATGATTTTCGGATTAATTGAATGGTTATTATTGTCAGTGAAAAAATTTCTACTAGTACTGGTCGGCGGGTTCTAAAAATTCAGCTTTAATAACTCGTTGCCGCACACTTATAGTTTTTGCGCATGATTCTCATATGGAAAATTGGACGGCTATTGCCGTCGTTTGCGGCAACTTGTTAAGTGCTGAAATATTCAAAACCTTTTCATTTCTGCTGATAAAAAATGAACTTTCATTGTGTGGGCTATTCCGTGTCCTACGAGATAAGCAGAAGGCCCAGGAACTCGGAACATGAGTCATCATGAAGAGGAAAGACTTTCACCACAAGCAAAGGAAGATAGCTTATAATGTTCACGATTCTATCCGCGAAAACGTGGCGTTTTTCATTTTTAAATCAATTTCATTTTTAAAATAGAGCCTTTTTACTTATACCCATAAATGTATTATTTTCAATAAAAATAATTATTTAATTGATCGCCGGCATTAATAGAAACTTAAGTCAATTAACATATTAAGCGAAAATGTTCAAAAATTACTTCGCTTTGAGAATATGCTGCAATAAAACAGTATTAAATGTTTTAAAACCATTTTATTGGATTTAACAAAATATAACTTTATTCTGATAATTTTTTTGTTACAATAACCATTTTGGAGCAACTATTTTATTTTGAAGTTACTATGAAAATTCATGGAAAAAACGGTAGTTAATAAACAAGGCTAATAGAATCATGATTAAAAAAATTTTTTTTTAATATATATTTTTATTTTTTAAATGCAACTTTGCATCTAGCATTTATTTACTTCCAATTTAAAAAAAAAAAAACTCTCTGTCTTTAAATAACTATCAATCTTATTTATAGCACTTAAAAATACATTCCTAAAGCACAATTTATGCTAGCGAGATGTTTTTAAGAAATTTCCATCGAAACAAAATAAAAGTAATTTTGTTTTATCTTGATTAAAGTATCAGAATATACCAATTTTATAAATATCTAGCTGGTATAAAATGAAATTGTTATTAATAACTTGAGTATATATAAAAAAATATCTTATTTCTATAAAATTAAGCCTTCCACTAGACCAACAATATTAAAACAATTTTACCAATTAATCCTGTTTTTATATCAATAATAAAAATAACCACAAAATATTTTTACAAAATTGATCCGATTTAAATAAATTTTTTCAATAACACATCTGCCAAAACTTTTAATAAGATGTAAAACTATTCTATTATTTCTAACCTTAGAAAGAGTTTTATCCTTTTTTAAATATTTACAAAATCTGTAATTTTTTAAAATATACTTTCTAATTTTAATGTTAGATGTAATAAAATTCAATAAAATAAAGACATTTAACTATTTAAATTTATTTTGAAGTTTCTCTGTAAAAAGACTTGTAATAAATATTTAAATATGCAATGTATTTTTTTAAGGTATCAACTCTTTAAGAATATTTTGTCAAGAATCTAATCACTTACTTCATAAAACATAATGTAACACTTTCAGTGTCTTTCAAATTCATTTAAATCAGAATATTAATCAAGGTGATAACCCCAAGTATTTTCTACCAGATGCTTTTTATTAAATTAGTGATTTCAATGACACTGAAGTAAAGAATTGAGATCTTTATTGCTACTTATATAATATTACAAATGAACCAAGAGACAATTCTAGAATCAAAATACTAAATATTTAGCTTTAAAAATTATTTATCAAATTATTTAGTTTTTAGGTATTAATTAAAAAACACTGAACTTTGCTTAATTTTATTCTGGTTGAAGAGTTAAAAATTTACAGAAACACATAAATAATCCACAAATTTCAGGAAATTGTCAAAAAATATTTATTATTTACAAACAATGTTTACAAATTTTTCAACAGATGACAAATACAGTTTTAAACTAGTATATACATAAAACTTGACAGTACTTTTGATTTCAAAATACAACTTATAGTACATGCAAAAAAAAAAAAACAATATTATTTTGAAATACAAAATAAACATTCTGTCGGTAAATGAAATAATTATTTTGTGTTTGCTTTGGTTTTTTTTTTTTTTTTTTTCTATAAGAGAGAACTGGTGTTCTTGCTTTCACCGAGGGTTTCTAATTTCCGCTTCTTCTTAGTTTTTGAACCCTTTTGTTTATCATTTTTGATTTTACAATAATTATTAAGCAACATGTTAGTAGCTTATTTCGTTATTTTAGCAATTATTTTTTTCAAAGATATATCCACAGCTACACACTAAAAAGTCCCACATGCCTTTTAAAATTAACAGCTCTTCAACTAATTTCATCACCAAATTACGTTGATTTTGAACTTTTAAAAATTGAAGCTCATATTTTTCACTGATTAATTTTTGAGTTACAGTTAGGGATTGCAATCCGGTAAACCGGATCCGGTAATCCGGCGGATCCGGCATCATTAGACGTCTACCGGATCCGGTTAATCAAAAAAAATACATGAAGCCGATTTCTTGAAAAAATACTCGCGTTGTTGCAAGAGTAGGTACTTGAATGCATGATGTGTACGAGTCGTTCGACACTGACTCACCTGCTACACATATAGACATTGTTATTTTTCAATTAATAGATGAATTATGTTTATGTTGCATTTACGAGTGCGAGAATGATTTAAGTAAATAATTAGACTTAGAAATGAATTCAGTAACGATCCATATTTCTGATTTTTCTTTATAATACGACTTTCTTCTTACATAGTGAACGAAATAACGTTTTAAATTGTAAGTATGTACCTATTTGTGTTGCATTGCAGGTACTAGTCTAAAAGTTCTAAAACAAGCATGTCACTTTTGAAACCAATTCAAAATGAAAACAGGTATATTAATATACTTACAGAATAAAAAAAAATATGATGATGATACAAGACGAACTGATGATACATTTACTATGCCGAAAAAAAAGTTGTAAGAATAGAAATGAAAAATATCTTAGAAAGAGTTGTTCAAGATGATACCTTTAAAGAAAACGTAGATAATATAGTAGAAAATAACTTAGATTCATCGTCATTGAAAAATGATTTGACATTACAGAAAGAATTACGGATGAAAATCCAGCAAGATATGAAAACCTAGAGCATAAATACCAAAAAGAGAGAAAGATTATGAGAAAACCTTAAGAAAGGAAATGACTGCATGTGAAAGTGAAGGAGTTCGAGTTGTCTTCTATTCATGAGTATTTGTTGACAATAAAACCGACAAGTGTAGAAGCAGAAAGGGCTTTCTAGGCCGCTGGTTATATTTGTAGTTCTGTTAGAAGTCGATTGGCAGATGACACAATTAACACTATTTGTTTCCTACGATAATTTTTTCAAAACCAAAGTGAGTTTTTTTTAAATTGTTTTACTTAAAATAATAATTTAAAGTAAGTATATTAAAAAAATACGAAGAAGTTTTAAACTCGTTATTGTGATAATTGTGCCATTGATTAAACGGATTCATGATGACTGTCATAATTATAAGAATGAGACTGCTTGGCGTGTCTAAAATACCTAATTATTGTGATCTCAGTTGATGAGCTTGATTTAGTTAGATTTGATATAAGTTACATTACAAGTTATCATTGATGTCATTTGTGAAATCTAGTAAGTGAGACTGAACTTAACCGCCCATCATTATCTAATTATTACTAAACTAATATAACAATTACAATTTAACTAGTTACACTGTACTAAATATTTATTGTTGATTCATACGTAAATGTTGATTAATTATAACAGAGTAAATGAAGTTGATTTCATAAGAAATTAACGCTTTTTTTCTAAACTTTGTAATACACTCACTTTATCATCTTCTATACAGTTGATTTTGGAATGAAAAGGCAAAATAGTTTTGATGTGACCAATCCGGCCGGATCCGACCGGATTGAAATTGGTGCCGGATTGCAATCCCTAGTTACAATGTAAGTGTGTAGAACAATATTAGTGACAAATTCCGATGGATAAAGTAACCCTCCCCTGTCACAACTTTTAATTAGTTTAAAATTATCAGCATTTATTTCTTTATCGGTGAGTAATTTCTTTCAACACTTGTAGCACTTGACATTTTTGTGAGCAGAATGGGAGCAATATCCAGCCAAATAAGTTATAACTGGTAAAGAATCTGCCACTTTATCTATATTTGAATTAGAAACTTCAATGTCCTGAAAAAAATCATCACTTTCTACTGAATCTTCATCCTGATCAGAGTTACAAACAAGTCAATATCAAAGCTCCCAGAAGTATGAGAAATAAGCTTTAATTCCTTACTTATTCTCAGTTTCGTAGAGATGGCGAATGGAGATATGATATTGGTCACCAGACATGCTGCGGTATTGTCCAAAACGTGATTCAAGTTCGTCTGTTTGAATCTTTCTTAATAATAAATAAGACATATTTAAATTATTACAACAGTATTCAGTTACAAATAAAAAGGCTTGAGAAGTTTGACGTAAAGCTGAATGAGTCTCTCGACTAAATCTGCCGTTATTGGAATTCATTTTTTCAAACTTGTCTAACCAAGCTATGAACTTTTTTAAGAACTCTTTTTTAATATCATTAAAATAATCAGTAATTGGTTCAGCCATAGGATTGTTTTTGTGTTTTCCTTTTGTCACAATTTTAACATTGGCAATGTCCCACCAGGCGCAAAATATATTTAGAAAATTTGCAGTGTCACCATTATGCATGAGGTTATGTTTTTCACCTAACTCTAATAAACCCATTACCAGATTTGAACTGAAAATTTTCAGAGCAAGACTAACATTTTGGCGTTCAAGATTTGTCGGCCAGAGAGCTTTTCGTGTTAACCCAATACTAAACTTCAACAATTCTGATGACTCAATATCATATATCTTTCGAAGAATACTAAAAGAGGCTGTCTGAACTACATTTTCCTCTCCTTCAAACTGGGGATAATGCATAAAATATCCATTTTTTTTTTATTCATCCGGTTGTTTCTCACACATTTTATGAGATGAACTGAATCAGTACAAATAAAACAAAGGCCTTTTGTCATCTGCTGGATGCTGATATTGTACTTGGAATTGTGGAGGATTATTGAAATTAGAAACAGCTTTTCGGTTTATTGAATTATTATCAGTTACAATGCCCATAACTTTAAATCCAATTTCCTCTAAAGTAAGAATTTTCTTTTTTAGTTAAGTAAATAAATCTTCAGCCACGATATGGCTTACGGGAACAATGTGAACAACATCTTTGAATGATGAAGAAATGCTGTTTAACATAAACACATGTGCACTTATGGCCAAGTTTGTATTTTCATAGGAGTTACCTACAATATTTTCCCCCTTTATAATCCATGAAAGGTTTCATATGAATCTCATCAAGCAGCAAAAAAACATTATGATCCCCATCACTTATTTTTGAAAATATTTGTTTAGCATAAGAAAGGAAATATTTATCTTGTTCATAAACTGGTGATGATCTTAACATTGAGCTAACTTTTCTTATTGTACTAGGGTCAGGCAATGTTAAATTACCTGAATGACGGATAAATTTATTTGCTTGTGGAGATATATGAAATAAAAGAGAAGTGAAAATAAGCACTTCTGAGGAATATCGATATCTTACTGGATTTAATTTTAAAAGCTGCAGTTGCTCAATGAAAAATTCTATCAAGAATTTAAATTTATCCTCATAAGATTCATTGATTTCTTTAGAGAAGAAGTTACAAAATCTAAATTATCATCTAATGGGTTGTCATAATTTATTACATTTGATTCATAGTACTTTAAAATATCCATTACTTGATTAAAATTACTTACTTTTATAGGTAACTTTGTATCCTTGTATTTGGAGAGATTCTGCCCTTTATATGATATCTTCAGTTGTAATTCCTCATTAATTGTAATTGCATAGGTTATGCATGGTACACATTCACTTATAACTAATAAAAAAAAATGATATTCTTATCTTGATGAATTCTGGACCAAAAAGGAAGCACTTCATTAATAGAAAACAATTTTTCATTTCCTCAAAATTTGAAAAACTAAATTTGTTATCATACTGCTCTTTTGTCAGTAAACAATAACCTTGTGAAGGTGTTGCTCCTCCAAATTCATTTTTCTAACTTCTGGTCCATCACGAGCAGCCTTTGTAGATGATAAATATGAAGAGCAATATGGGAAAAGTTTTGGTGTTGTACCTTCTTCAATTTAGCAATAAGTGTTTCATCCGTTGACTCCTTGTAAAATATAGTAGCTTTTTCGATATCGTCATCAGTGAAATGCTTCTCGCATACCTGAAAGAGAAAAATAATTAATTTATTACTTCCAAAATAATTTCATAAATAATAATATCTTCATAAATAATATGTAGATAGGTTGGACATAACAGTGTCAAAACATTCAAATTTCATATTAAATAAGAACAACATTTCAAAATTATCTTTAATATTTTTTTCTTTTCTTACGTTTAATAAAGGAAACTTATTCAGTTAAAATGGAGTTCATAAATCACCAATATATATATTTATATATATTGGTAATTTATAGTTCATATCACCAATTATATCTATGAGCTATAATAAATTTTACTATAAACTGAGAACCTTTTTATATTTCTTCTAAATTTCGAGCTCGAATGAACAGTGTCAACTCTTTTGTCCTAAAGGACAGAATGGTATAATCTAATAAAAATACAGGCAAAACCAGCAGGAGTGACCTCCCTGAAACTTTCTCGCATACGACCAATAATGTGGGGTGGGTAAACACCCAGTTGGTAGGTAAATATTTTTGGGTTATTTACCCAAGGCCTGGTTTTTTGAAAAAAAAATTATGAATGGGGATATACAATGAAACATATAAAATTTATGAATTCCCAAAAACTTAATATTTTGAAAAAAATTGCGTGTGTTCCCAATTTTTACACGCGCTGAGGTACCACAACTTTATTTAACGTTTTTGAGTGCGAAATCTTACTATAGATATCGCACAACATTTCACTACACCTCTGATTAATCACAGAAGTCCATCTGGAGAATGTCAAAACTTAGTTTCGTTTTGGGGATTGTCATAATTTCCGAAGCGCGTGTTTGCGGCTCTCTACAATTTCCGCCAAGGTCAAACGCCAACCATACTCACTTGAGTAAAATAAGCGAAACGCTCGCCAACACACAGTCGTAATGTGCATTTTGAACTAAATATGCAATTTGAACACCTGTTTTTTAATCGATTGAGTTGAAAATTGGGCACAGATCTATAATTAATGTTAGCATCCGCGATATATCAAGTTTTATTTATCTAAGTCAAAGGGCTTATGAGTACAAGTATGCGATTATACAGACCGACAGACAGTCAACCCGTTGACGGATTTGTCCCAAAGTTTTATACGGACCTACATTCATGACGATAAAACTGTGTACCAAATTTTATCCATCTAGCTATTCAAGTTTTTGAGTTATAGTGTTCACATGACTTCGGACATACATACAGACAGACTTCTCGTTGACGGATTTTGTCCAAAATTTGATAGAAACCTCCAAATTATGTTTTAAGACCACATACCGAATTTCATCCCCGTAGCTCTAATAGTTTTCGAGTTATCGTGTTCACAGACAGACACGCAGACAGACAGACACACAGACATAATTCCAAAATTGAGTTTTTCGGAATCAGGGAGGTCTAAAACGTGGAGATTCGTCAAAATCTCAAGTTCGAATTATTTGACGATTACAATACTTTCTCTTTGTATACTTCGTATACGAGAAAGTAACCAGCGGGAGTGGCCTCCCCTAAACTTTCTCGTATACTTTTCAAATATTTGTCATTTCCCTTCCCCCTGCGTTGATAAAAAGTTCGAACCAACTGTAACCCAGAATGCAATGACTATCAGAAGGTTTTTCATTGTTGATTATAGTGATTGTAAAATATTGAGGTGAAGAATCATATTCAAAAAGATACGTATGTATTAAAACTTCACAATATTTATTTTTTATCAAACTCTAGCAATGCAAGTTACGCGTGCGGAGAAGAAAACAGGAGAATAGCTTGCTCATGCGCAGAGATTGCTTCCAATACGCAAGTAAAACGAGACTCCCTAAATGTTTGCTCCCTTACAAAATCTCGCCGCCAGAATTGGTTTTTGGCAAACTGCCAAGTTTTCGGAGTATCCCTTCTTTGCACAGGCATTTACGCATGCGCCCCAGAATTTTATGCGGACCTACATTCATGACGATAAAACTATGTACCAAATTTTGTCCATCTGGCTTTTCAAGTTTTTGAGTTATAGCGTTCTCATGACCTCAAACGTACAGACAGATAGATAGACTTCCCGTTGACGGATTTTGTCCAAAATTTGATAGAAACCTACAAATTATGTTTAAAGACCACATACCAAATTTCATCCCTGTATCTATAATAGTTTTCGAGTTATCGTGTTCACAGACACACACACAGACAGACATAATTCCAAAATTGTGTTTTTCGGTCTCGGGGAGGTCTAAAACGTGGAGATTCGTCAAAATCTCGAGTTCGAATTTTTTGACGATTACAATACTTTCTCTTTGTATACTTCGTATACGAGAAAGTAAAAAGAGGGAAATAATAAAATTATCCCCCGAATTTTTTTTAAAAACAGCACTTTGAAATGAGATAATTTTTCAAAAAAATGTTATCTAGTTTAAGCTCTGCAAAGCAAATAATTAAAATCGTTTTCATCGTTCCTTTTTTCTAAAAAGTTATCTTGTTAAAAATGAAAACGTGAATCGTAAAATGAAGCAATGATTTTCGAATATAATATAACTAATCAAAAGTATAGGTGGGTGACAGAATAATGTGAACACTTTTGAATTTGCTCATTTTTTCAAATATCTCCCGAAAGGCTGAAAGGATTTTCCTAGAACTTCGACCATGTAAAGAAGAGGCTTCGACTCACAGTTTGCAGGCAAGATTCGGTCACGATGGCAATTAGAGGATTGGCCAAAAATTGATGAAAGGAAATTATTTAGGACTTGCCCCCTTTTACAGAAAGCTCATAATAAGTTGCAACTTTCACCAATGGTTTCGCTTGATAAGTGCAACATTTACATGCATTTTTGTTAAAAAAAAAAAAAAAGCACGAATATTCAGGAAGCTATAAAAGTTTTCTTTAAAAATCCCAAATTTTCCCTCAAGTGTTTTGCTTATAACATGCAGAGTTTTCAGCCAAATTGTTCGAATCTTACAGAAAAAGTGTCAATATGTTAGAGAAGCACTGTGTAAAAATTTGGAATGAAAACATTGAATATTAGAGAAAATATGAGTATTGGTAGTAAATAATTTTTACTGCGCATGTGCGAAACGTAGCCTAATTTTCTTTCATAAATTCAAAGCCATATATATAGGGAAGCTTATATAAAAATTCCTGTTGAATACCGTCAAGATTCAGGAAGATACCTGCATTGCAGCGATATGAATTTTAGTTGCACTCTAAGAGAAGTCAAATGATGAGGGTTTTTCTACAAATGATTTTTTAAAAATTTGAATTTTCGAATAGTTATCGACGAACTGCAATCTAACTAATGTATTTAATTTATGAGTATACATGGGTATTCAGGATATTCAACTTTCATAAAATTTAATATTACTGTTAGAATAGATTTAATCTCTATGCAAGCTGTTTTGAAGTTACAAATATTAAGAGAAACTGAAATAACGAAATATTTCAATATGTATCACATTCAGGAGAGTTGGTGTTAGTATCTTCCAAATAAAAATTTGCAAATTCTTAATTTAGTAAGTAATTTTTTGAGCAATCTAAATACTGTAATACAAAGTTTACAGTATAAACCTCCTATTAACCCTACCTTTTTATTGTTACTTTACCCTCAAGGCTGTTGAGTCAGACAGCTAGCTGAAAACAAACTGGACCACACTGAATCTGCAAGCGAATTTGAAAACATAAAAAAATGCTAAGAATGACGTCCTGAAATTTAAGCGATGTTTATTTTAATTTAAATTCAATTCGGGTACTCGGTTCTTAAAATTAAATGAAAGCACTAAACTAATTTCCTTGATAATAATACAAGAAAAAAAGTATTACGATGCGTCTGGCCCCAAAAATTGCGGGGCCCCTAAGCAATTAGTTATCTACTTTACCCTGAGCAGTTCTACACCTGTAAAATCAATTTACAGACCATCGCGTCTTGGGCACAATGGACGTATCATCAAAGGAATGTCGTCTTCTGCATTTCTCGTTTTCTATAGAGCACATTTCTTTGTGACTAGCAGGTTAATTTATCAATAATGATACACATTAGTCACACTAGGACTTAATCTCCCCCAACGTTTCGTTTGGCTGTTTTCATTCACTCATTAATTTTTTTCAAGCAAAGAGGGAGAAACTTTTCAGTGAGGCGAGGATTATACTATAAACAAGGCTGCAATGTCGTAAAATCGCCGTCGGCTTAGCGCTATGATGTTTCTCGCATAGATTTTGAGGGCCCCCTGGAGGCACGAGGCGGCCGTCTCTAACGCCTGTGCGGAAATCCGCCACTGAGTTTTGCTTATCAACATGCAGAGTTAAAACATGTTTAAGGGAAGAATAAATAAATATTTCTACACTTACCTTTTCCACAATTTATAATCAGCAGTCTGGTTAGGAATACATTGGAATTTTGAGAACTGTCACACAAAAAACATAACTTAGGACCCGACAGCGATTCTTGATACGACGCTACGCTTTGCAACTCACATAAGACACTTCGCTTCGTCGTTTCCCCTCCCTTAAGGTGATGACTCACTGTACAAAATTCCGTCTGTTCTTGGGCCTTCACCCCTTTGCAGGGACGTGGCGAGCGTCTCGCGTCTATTTTTATAGTGCCTAATATACATACATGTTCCTGCTATGATGCATAATATCATTTTCAATGATGAGGATACGAAATATATAAGGGCTCAAACAAAGACAAAAGACCTGCCTTAAAAATCACATTAAAAAATAAAGACAAAATTTAGCTTAGCAAAGGCACGATTTTATTCCCTCCTCGGTAGGAAGTCCTAACTCTCGATAGAAAATAAACTCGTCCTCTATAAATCACTTTTGCGACGATTGATTAGCTGTGCTTTCCCAATGTATGTGCAAAAACTGGGAGCACTGCAAGAAAGATACCACAAATGTCTTCAGAAATTAAATTTATTCGTAAAGATCTAAAACGCAAAACCATTTGGGATTTATTTAAAATATAGCTGTAAAATATTTGAACAAAATGGATAATAGATATTAACGAAGCCGCAAGAGAGAGAGATTCCAGTGCATGACCCTAGTGTAGTAACAGACGCAGAGCGAAGCACCCTCACCTCAAAACTTTCTGAATAGCCATATAAACTAATAATATAATCAAAAGGACATATCAGCAGTATTTTATTAATATAAATTATTTCATTATCACTATAATTACTTTGAACTGAATTTTATTTCTTACCATCATTAAATTTAATTAATGATAAATAATACATTCGGATACATAAATAATATGCATACATATAATATTTAAATAATACGAATAAAAATCAATCCTTAGATTCTTAACATATCATGCCACTAAAATTTCATTCATAGATGTGGAAAATAAAATAAAAAAATCACAGTCTAAAAGCTCCCTCCATTGGTCATTTATTACTGAAATAATTATTGTAATTCAGGTATTTAAAATATTATGAAAAAAACACATCAAGGTGTTAATTTTTTTAAATATGCAAACAATAAAAATATCAAGTTTATTAATCTTTTACATTTGAAATTTGAGAATTAGTTTTAGAATCAAAAGTGAAATGTTTTTACAGAGTAGGTATTTGGCCAAATCATTATTTGTTACATCACTAATCTCGATGTTAAAAAAAAACTGCTTCGAAATTCAACTCAATTTAAATTTCCGTTTATTTATATAGAAGATATTATATTTATTTCGTTTATTATATTCACGACATTCGAACGGAAAAAAGTTCTTTTATTCCTCATCCGAGTACTTAAAAAATCGCAAACATCCGCTGGTAATATATATGCATAAATTTGCAGAATTTTTTTAGATATATTAAAACAAATCATGTTAAATAAGCAAATAATTAATGCAACAAAAAGCAATGTAAAGTAATGAAAAACAGTGCAACTTGGCTAATTTGAAGCTAATTTAGAAAATCTTTGTGTAAAAGTGAATACAGCAAGCATGAGAAAACGGCAATTTTATGCAAAAAAAAAGCAAAAAAAGATCTATTTTTAAAATTTAACACCTTTAATAAAGAATATATAATTTCTAATACTAATAAAGATGAATATGTGTCTGTTGGCGCAGATATAATTTGGATGCTGAAGATGTGCACCTCGGAGCCATTTCTTTATTAAATTTTAATTCAAATTTAAATTATTTAAAAATTAAACCAAATTTCGTCGTTTTTTGCCAATGACTTCTGAATGAATTGATTGACAAAGAAAATTTTTATGTCATCTTAAAGAGCAAAAAATTATCTTTCCAATGATACTAGTTTTATTATTGTAGAAAATTTTATCTATTTTTATAATATTTGACAATTTGTGTTTTTATAGTTTATAGATATTCAATTTCTTAGTGTGTGTTTGTTGTTTTGTTATGCACAGAATAATTATTCAAGATTTGTTTTTTCATTAATTTTTTAAATTTATAAATGGTTGTTTTTATTGACTAGATTTAAATGGTTATCATGAATTTAGTTTTGCGTTTCATAAAATGTAGTCAATACTCTCTTTTTTTTTACAGAAAAAACTTTATTTAGTTAATTTGAGTTTTAATATGTAAATTATTTTTAGCTGGGAAATTTAATTATTGTACTTCAATTTTTATCATTTCTTATTATCTTTTCCATTTTTTAAAGAATCTTTTTACTTATCATTTTTTAACACTTAAATATAAGGGATTAACTCAAAGTTCATTATATGCAAAAACATCCTGTACACTTTAGTTTTGTGTATAAAGAATTAAAGCGACTTGGTGTCATGGACCTGGTCTAATCTTGGGCCAGGCGGACATGAAACAACAACAACAGAATTAAAATTAAGTTATACTAATTAACCTGCACTGTTTGTGTTTTTAAATTCATTTCTTTGTCATTATTGCAATTATTGCTTTCAGCTTACAAAAATTGAAATGTTGAAAATGTCACCCTTAATTGCTTTATTACTATTAATACAAGATTGGCGAACCAGCTGGTCGCCGTTGGCGGCTAGTGAATAAATAAACAGTGTAAAATTTTAATTAACGAAGTAATAATATTTATTGATAATTTTTTTAAATAATTTTAATAAACTTACTTAAAGCGTAAATTTAAAATAATTCAAAAAGTGAGAAATATTTAATTGCTGTTTTGATTGGATACATTGATTGGATTCTCGAGTCAATGAAGAACCTTAAAAAGTTATTCACGATCGATGAGCATACAAAGTAAGGACGAAAGCAATTTAGAAATATGAAAGAATTTACAATTTTCATTCCTGACATTTATATAAGCAAAATAAATTCGAATTACAGATTATATTTAGGCATTATGCGTATAGAAAGTTTAAGGAAATAGAGAAAAAATCGAATTACTTACGAATTCGGATAAAAAATGTTTGAATTAACCAAGTTCCACAGTAATAATAATGATTTAACTCACCTATAGTAAAGCAGGTCTGGTGTATGCAAGTTGCACTGTACTTTATCAGCTACGCTCCCGCTTTCTGGATTGAGATTTCTTTATGTTGTCTTTAACTTTACGACTGTTCAGGATAGTGTCCATTCGAGTTTCCTGCCTAATAAGAAGTTAGGGGGTTTTGTGATGTAAAAACAACTGCATTCCCCCGATAATAAATCGGTCAGTCTACTTCCACCCCTTTTTTTCAGGAATGGTGCAATCCGAAAACACCATGAAATTACAGGATTCTTAAGCTGTCATGCTCGTAAAAGCTTCCAGGGTTGGAAAAGAAATTATTTTGTGTAGTTGTTTCCTTACGTGGTATATTTCAATGTTTCTGGACATAATTGTCAAGGTTTTGGAAGAGAAATGCTGACATTTTACTTAAGAGAAAGAACGCCCCTCAAAATAATAGACCCCCAAATAAATATATTTTTCTAGCATTAAACACACAGACGCACAAAAAACAAATAAATAAAGATGTTACAGAAAGATTAAAAGTATATGAGAATTTTTTTAAAAATCAAAGTGAACATATCCATTTTACAAAGTTGGTTTTAGAAGTGGATATTTTTAGTTTTGCTAAACAATTAAAATCTTTAGGTAATTTTAGAAAGGGGGGGGGGAAATAAGTTATGAGACGAAATGAAAGATACTGCACCCTCGTATAGTTGGGTACTCAGATGAGAAAATTGTAACAAAACGCTTTTTAGAAAAAAGCGTATATGTTCACTTTTGCCAGAAAGCTCCTCATATGTAGTTCCTCAAAAACATTTAACCTTTCAATTTTTAAAGATGCTTTTTTATCACCATCTTTTCTTTTGAAATATAGGGAATGCACATTTTTAATAGAGAAAAAGGAATATAAAAAGTTCCCAAATTTTATTTTTAAGAAATAGTTTGTTGCTGAGGTCAGCGGCATAAGATTGTGACATTTCTTAAAATTCCTGAAACAGTTTAGCATTTGAATAATGTAATTATTATTAGCAGCTAACAACTTTACATATTTTAAGATGCTAAATTTTACACTTTCAGGATTGAAGATGTTTCAATGCAATCACTGAATGTTACTGCTAGTCAAGTTTTTTTCGGTATAAAAAAACCGATAATAGAAAAAAAAATTATAGTAAAGTAGGAGAGAAAAGAAATTCATTCATTCATATAAGCTTAGCAAGGAAAGGTTAAAATATGCAGCTTTTGAATGCTATTCAGTTGGCTGTAATAAATGTTAGTAACCGCAAAATTAAAATATATGCTCACTTGAAAGAAACTGTTTCACTCTGAGTTAATATTTGTCTCCTGTTGTGTAATAAATCTCATCATTATGGCTTGTATATCGAATTAACAAAATTTTTATATAAAATAAATTTTTTATAAATATATGATGAAAGCTAACATACTAAATGAATGTTATTAAAAGATTGTTAGCATCTCTCAAAGTTTCTTAAATCTATATTATAAAAATTTAAATAATTATTTATTCCTTTTTTATGTCGTAGAAAAATTTTCATAAATGTTTTCTTATATTTAAAAATATAAAAATAAAATGCAAAATAAGCCCACAATAAGCATTAAAATTTAAACTGTCTTTTAATTTTTTGATTATTGTTACTCAATTCGTGTATCGAATTAATGTTATTTTTTAAATTCTAAGATATGAAGAAAACGTAGTATTGATATTTTCTCTTTTAAATCATCTGAAAGAAAAAAAGTAATAAAGACTTAAGATAGATGAGGATATTTGCATTAAAAACTCTTTACTTTCTCACATGCAAAGTAAACAAAAATGAAAGAATTATAAACGCCAAAAAATTCGACATCGAGATTTCGACAGCGTCCCGAATACGAAAAAAACATTTTTTGGAATTATATATGTCTGTCGCTTCGTCCGTCTGTAAACACACACCGATTTCGGTGCGTAGTCATTTTGTCGGCAATATCGACTTGCCGTGGGTCCCCGATTCAAGGTAATAAAACTCGGCAGTTTCGGCCTTGTGTTCAAGGGCTTGCAGGGGGGATAGCACTTTTATTAGGGAGTACACTATATAGAAGGTCTAGGGAAGAACGCTGCCGCTGTTTACAGATGGGTAACGGAAAATTTCGGGATCTACAAAACAGTGACATCTCATTTCTTTCATTGCTCTTTGATTTTATCTTTATTTATTTTACTTCAGAAGAGAAAGTTTGCCCGGACCCCGAGCAGTTAACAATAGTCTATATCACCACGCCACGCATCCAGAGAAGTATCTTCTCTGGCCCTGACGCATACCCCTGAACTCGGAGTCGGAACGGCTCCTGTCGGTGACAGCAAGGCCCCCTTTCAAACATTATACGGTTTAAGCGTTACGGCAAGAATGCATTAGGCCGCCTGTTGATGGTAAACTGAAGAAATGAGTGGGAGCTTTCACACTAGCCGATCGCGGTTTGAGTCCGTTTGTTGGGGTTTAAACCAGCCGCGTGCGCGACTGAATAGAACGGTGCCGTTACGACTTCGTCTTAGTAGTAATGTATGAAAATATGCTGACGCTTTCACACTGCGCGAATTTCATCCGGCTGCCGTCCGTCACCTTCACAAGGTCACTTGTTCTTTTTACCTTCTCGAAGCTTTTGCAGTTAATTAATGATTCCATTATTTTTATAGAATGCTTCAAAATTTTATTTTACTATTGTCTTTGTCATTTTTAAATGATTTCACTGTTATTATAGAACGCACTCTCATTTAATTTGAGTGTTGACTGTGTAATTTTTTAATGTTTTCGTTATTTTTTCCTATTTAAAATTTAGCTATTTTATTTTATTTCGAAATATGCCAATGCTAACGAATGTATTTATGTATTTTTATATTGTGTAAGATCAGGGCCGTCTTAAGATTTTTCAGTGTTCTCGTCTAGAGTAATTTGCCTTTCCATCAGCACCCTAACTAGGAAACTGGGTGTTATGGCCCAAACAAAATACCTAGCTAAAAAAATAATTCAGGAGCATTATAATGTTTTGATAACATTATATTCTCCTAGGTTATTTTATTAACTAGGTTCTATACCATATTATAACATATAAAATTGTATGACATTTTTAAAATTACATTTAAATAAATTTTTTTGGTTCAAAATCAGTATAGAAAGTTTTTATGATCCCTTGGATCAATAGCGGCCTGTTCTTCTGCCTAATTTGCCCTTTGGATAAGACGGCCATGTATAAGGTATTGGAAACGAATTATATACTATTTCATGTAAATTAATAAAAATCTGGATAGCAGTATCTAATAATCATGACTGAATTCTAAGATAACAACATATGTTTTATTTCTGAAGTCGCAATTTCAAGAAACTTTTTACCTTTCATAAGTAATTACGACAGTCTTATAGAATTCTTCCGTATTTTGAACTCTTTATGGAGATTCCATTAGTTAAGTTTAAGTTTCCGATTTTTTTTATGATTTTATTTGAAAATTTAAATCATTCTGAATATGCCATGGTATTGCACATGAGTGTACTTTAAATAGTTGAGAAGATATAGTCAAAACCCATCTCAATATAAAGAGATGTTTTGTGAATGATTTATACTTTAAATACTTACACACAGGATTTTTAAAATATTGTTCATTAAACACACAGAAATTTCCCTGGTATGTTTATACAAACACAATGCAAAAAATCATGTAAAATCAAAGCATTGCGTTATAGTTCTTTTTTTTCAGTGCATGGTATCTTACATATAATTTTCAAGAAAAAGGTATACTATTTTAAAGTCATAAAAAGTAATTAAAGCATATCTGAATATTTACCATGTTAAATGATTTTAAAGCTGCGATATTTCGAAGGGGATTTTCATAACATTTGTTTGCATTGGGTTGCGTAGTTTTTTAAAATCCTGAGCACAAATGAAATCCATGTTCTACAACTTACGTATAATCGATTTACGTAATATATTATTAATATAAACATTTGCAATGCTTAAAATTATTACACTGACTTTAAAATCCATATCTAGGGAGGAACTTATTTCAAGTAATTATGGTAAAAACAAAATCTATAAGTTTTTACTAAGTAATAAACAGTCGCACTTTTGTTATTGCTTTTTCGTTGTAAAAAGGTCCTATAACACTTTATGTTTTAAACACTTGCGATTTTGTTTAGTTATATTAACGTCCCGTTTTGAAGCAACACGAGGGCTATTTTAGGACGGACCTCGTCGTTTTGAACCGCGGTCACATGACTAGGACGACACCTGAGCTGGCACCCCCTCTCCAAACTTTCGCCTCACAGCAGACGGAGGACGTTTCACCCCCTATCTTTGATTTAACAGGCAACACAGTTACTTCAGAGTCACAGTTACCATTTTTGGCGGTTGAATGCAGTTCCAAATGTTAGTATTTTGCTGCAGAGTATAATTTTTTATTCGGTTGTGGAATTCATCAAAAGATGCTGCAGACATTCCGACATTCATCTGCACGTTGTTCTTCCAAAAGTGAGGCGATTTTAGTCTCGTTTCTTTTAATTGATGGGTGCAAGACCATATTGCTTCTATTTGCTTCCGATCCATACTGAAACAGCTATGAAATTAGAAACCGTACTCAAATACTGACGGCGCAAATCGTCAAGTGTGAAAGCAAACATGACACGGCAAAAAAAAAATAAACAACTTTGCGCCGTAACGGTTAAATCGCATAATGTGAAAGGGGCCCAATGTTCTGCAAGGGAATTTAAAAACCATCTAAGTAAATAAAAGTTCACTTTGTTTTTTCAGCGTTTCAATAAATAATTCTGCAAATGTGTCGTGGATACGCAGAATAAAATACGTTCGATTACATTTAGTCAAATTGCCGACTTCAGAATAATCTGGGGGGGTGTAACCCCCCGCCACGTCCCTGCCCCTTTGTCTCATTCCGCATAAGGTGTGCAGCAGCTGATTTGGCGAGTTTGGTTTTTCTGGCAACCCTTATTCCCCTTTTGGACATGGGAGAGAAGACCGTTGTGCGGATCAAGCAGCTGCCGGCTGCTCATTTAACTGGACTGCATGATTTTGCGTCCTTTATGTTCGTCGTAAATTTTCCCTCACCGTTGCTTTCGATGTACCCGCTACAGATGTTCGAGTTTTTTATCTTTCATCTCAGCTACGCAACAATGTTTTTGAAGTGGTGAGTTTTGTTGTTGTTATTATATTAGAAATTACTTCGTTGTATGTAATATTATGAACGTTTTATTTGTTTTCATTCTCGGAACGTGGTGAGCTTATTCGTTCATCTAAGCATTATTTATGCATTTATTTTTCGTTTAACAACCTAAACTCTTCTGTTAATATTTGACGATAAAACTTTTCTCGTACCTTTGTCGTATCCATAACACTGTTTAAAATATTTTCTATCGCAGCATTTACTTTTAAACTTCAGTTTTGTATGCTTATTGTATTTGAAGTATTTATATTAAAAGTAAATATGTGTTTATATGATTATTAAGAGTACTTTATGCGTAATAAATTGCATTCGGTAACGATTTTTTTCAGGTAGCTAAATTTGACTTTTAAAATAGAAATCACCAAAATTTGGAAAGTATAATTAGCAGGTACACCCTGGCAGGAAAAATCTCATATTATCTATATTAGAAAAGCCGTCCGAAATCTTGAACGCTTCCGGAATGTGGGCAACGTTCCAAAAGAGTTTCTTTTCAGAGGCAACAAAAGACTCAGACAGCTTTTTATTTTTATTTAGCATTTTCCTGCTTTTTTTTTAATTCATGCTGATTCATCCACACGGGGATAGTGATGATTTAATAGCAATACCAGAATTAATTTATTTCTTCATTTGCAGTGGATTTTTTTTATGGGAGTTTAAAGCTTTCTTTTCTTTTTTTTTATGCCGGTTAATATTAAAAAGTTATGCGAGAATTAATTTTGTTTCATCAGTTCTGTTTTTCATGCTATTTTATTTTTTAAACACTCTGCCAATGTGCATGAGATTTTCTTCTACAACTTTCCTTAATAACCCTGTGACAATCAGATCTTAGATATTGTTGGCAAGCTAAAAGTCCGTCTTAGACGGGCACAAATCGTCTAGTTAATTTATAATAGTGGCAATACTCCCTCTTTTATTTGTCGTTTCTATTACAGAATTTGACATTTTGTACCTCTTTTCGCCTTATTAAGAGGAAATTAGTGCGTTAATTCTGAATATTATAACGACCATTGGTGTCGTGTTTATTTATTAAAAATTTCGAAATATGTACTGTATTTAAATATTGTTAAAAACAGCGTCATTTATTATTTATTTAAACACTGTCAATTTTATGAGAGCATTTAATATTACTCTCGAAATGCATTTTTTAAGTTGAAAACATGTTTTAACAGACTAATTCAATGTGTTGATAGATTTTTGTATTTTTTGCGCATTCACTTTCACTAATTTGCTTGCAATTGATGCTTTTCGGCAATTGCTGCTTAATTTTCTAAACTTTTAGCATTGTGTGTATGTAAACAATGCCCTGTGGCGTCCGTCCCCATCCACTACCATGATTGGGTATGCCCTCCGATGACGTAATCAGGCACGATAATTCGATGACATCATCCCATTGAAATGAAACCTACGCGGCAGACGGCGGTGAATGGTATCGATTGAATATTCGGAGGGTCGCATCCCCTAACAAGAGAAGTTTTTTTCAGGCTCAGGTGATGGAGAAAATTTTCTGAGATAAAGAATAGTGCTTCATCATCCGTTCCATGTACTTGTACAACATTATTTTATTCTAAGAGCAATTAATACTCTAACAGTAAATGCTTGATATCCGCGCTAGAACAACAAGTGGAAGAACAGGTAACGTGTTTATTTTCATACACGTGTTTTTTTTTTTTTTTCATTAATGTGTTTTTTTTTTTTCCATCATTATGTTTACTCTGTATTTGTATTGCATTTGGGAATAGTGAGATCCAGGGAGGGGCTACTGTATTACAGCCCGCCCCCCCCTCCCCCCCCCCAGAGCCAAGCCAGAATTTTGATTTTATTTACCATCATTACAACTGTTTTTCTTAATTTCCTCTCTTTTAAAAAAAATAATAAAAATGTTTCAACATTACTTCTTCTGGCTTGACAGACTTGAAAATTTTTTCCTACTTTTGTAGTCATTCCACTTGTAGCTTTGACGCGAATTGTAAAGACATTTTTGGCTAGTTATTTCATTGTAATTTTTATCAAATTATCGAAAGTATTGTATTGTTTTTCATGATTCTATTGCTAGGTGAGAAATGTCTGTAAAGTTAAATAGCTTTGGTTTACTTAGCTTTGAGGTTTGGATATCACGAGATGATACAAAGTTTTTAAGACCTCAGCCCTTCCCCCCCCCCCCCCGACCTGAATCCTAGATTCGTTACTGATTTGGAAACAAACTGTCTACATAGTTTATCAGTCTGAGATCGATATCGAAGATTTTTTCGAAGGAATGTTAGCAGTAAGAATCATTTTGAAACGTTACTTCTCAACGTTTACTTCACCTAAGTCTCCATTTATGTTACCACACTTTGTATATTATAATAAGTGTTCAAAATGTAAGTTCCAAATCGCATGCTGTTTGTTTCATTTTTGTGCTTCGTTATATCTTTGTCTGTTAATCTAGATCCTGGTGGTCTTGGAATTGTTGACAACTACTTTTCCCTATTATTAATTTGCTTTAAAACGGCGAATCTTTACGAAGAATTTTTTTTTTTCGTTGGATTCCTGATAACACCAGTAACTAAAACAATTTTGAAATTATTTGTCAATGCAAGAGTACACGATTCGTCTTCGCTGCGAGGAATGACGACGCTAACCAATAAATCCTGCAGCTTTGTATGCGTTTCTAGTGAAAATTGTTAAAGGCATTTCTTTTGTTGATACACTATACGTTGGCGGAGCATTACTCAGTGACAAGGAAAATTGCATGGATCCTGCTGCATATTTATGAACGTTATTGGGTGAAATCAAACAAATAGAAGTTGGAGCCCCTCAGTATGATTAACAAGTTATTGTTAGAGGTCATACTTGCTGAATTTATAGCGTAGTTTCTTTCCAAAATAAAAGCAATTTAACACCGACCTGCTGTTTTATTTCTCATTTGAATGCTTTGTTTTTGAATAATAAAGGCTAATATACTTACGTTGGTAGGCCAATTGATAATTCTTTTTAACCCCTCTTGCCTCTGACAACGTAGAAATCGGTTCTCATTATTTACGATTTGGTTGGCACCAAAGCTGCAACATCTGAGCCCATAACAACCGGAAGTTGTCATCTCCTTGGTTAAAGGACGTCTGCGTACTAGGGAACGTGCTTTCTGGCTTGCTAAAGCTAGGCGGACAGGCTACTTACTCATGGCAGTGGCTCTCAACATCAAGATCGATCTCCTAAATCTTGCCTTTAAAAAAAAATCTCAAAAAGGAACCTGTCAGGATAGATGGAACCTGAAACGGGACGGCGAACCTTCCGTACATCTAGTTAACATAATTGAACCCCATTCAATTCAAAACTAATCATTTCATCACAGGACATGTGTCCGTAATC
>BGPR01000450.1:504140-562990 GCA_013235015.1 Araneus ventricosus
TCAAAATAATAAAGACCAGTAGCAAGCAGCACGAACACTTTGTTTCATCAAAAAGTTTGTTTCTCACACATATTGATCATTTGTCGCGCTCTATTTTTATTATTAATAATGAAAAAAATGCTTTTGGCTCATTTTTTTGGGTAATTATAAGCCCATTTTTTAAATTTATTGTCTTGTAGAATGGCAGGATTTTCTTGCTGATAGGTTCAAATATAAATATGCAGTAAAATGATTTAAAATAAATTGTTATTATCGCAACAAATACTTTTCAGTTTATTTGTCGACGTATGAGTTTTGACCTTATAAATCGAGGTTAAATTTCGAGATCAAGGATTGAAATAACTGTAACAGTTTTCAAATATTTTGAACTTGACCTTCTCTTTCCCCATTTGAGACAATGACCATGAATGTTAAAAATTAATTTGAGCTATGAGCGAATAAAAAATAATATTCATATATTACATAAGAAAATATGAACAGTTTGTTAGATTTAAAAAGATGACGTATCTTGTTCATTATTATTTTGTTGTTTTCATTTCTCTATACTCAAACAGATATATACACTCTGTCCCAAAAGTTTATAGACTCTAGTAAAATATATGTTTTAAAAACAGAAAGGCATACAAACACCAATTACAAATATGTTTATTCAAACCATATGCGACTTGCATTCAACGAAATATTTAGAAAAAAAATAATTTGTATTTCAATTATATAATAAAATGGAAAATTAGTGTGCCAAAGTATAGAATATATGACATTTCAACAAAGGTGCTCAATACAATGTTCTTAATAGTTTAAAGTCTTTCCATTTTTCAGTATGACATCGTAACACGTTTTTCCATCGACATATAAGGTTTGTAATATCTCTGGTTCAAGTTGTACCATGCACTTTCAATGGCTGTCTTAAGGCATTCACTGAATAAATTGCCCTCCATTCCCTATACCTTCTGAGACTAATGCCCCACACATTCTCAATTGCGTTTAGATCAGGCTCATCGGTGGCCACTCAAGAACAATAAGATTTTTTCGAGTTTAAATAATTTTTCGTAGCATTGAGGAATTGAATGAGCATTATCATGCGATATTCTATGTTTTCTGCAAATGGCATAAGATGATTTTTCAGTGTTTCTATGTATTTAGAGAATTCTGCATATCTAAAGGAAACCCACTTGACCGTTGAAACCTAAAGGTACACCATCACAGATCCACCACACTTTGCCTACTGAAAAAGCTCCTGGGCTCTTTTCGTAAATCATGCCAATATTTTATATTCCGTCAGGTCCATCGAGGTTCCATTTTTTTTCCATCACTGAAAAGGAAGCCATTCATTTATAACCATATGACATATGATTAGGAGCCCATTGTAATCTCTTACTAATGTGAAGCTTGAGAGTGGTAATCTGAAAGCCATTTTGCTGGATCATATAACCAGATTCTATAATTCGTCTATGAACAGTGTTCTTCGAATTTGCAACCAGGAAGCCTAGTAATTTCGCGAACGACATTTTCTGATCGGAGCTCATTCTTTGTATCCGTCTATCACTGCAATATCCGTCACAGGCGGTCTTCCGAACGTGGTTTTGGTCATATGGCGTCTTACGAGTTAATACACGATAAATCGTGCTTTAGACTGATTTGAAAGTTTCGATATTTCCTTAACAGTCTTGCCGAGCAATTTCAAATGCAGAATTTACTCCTTCTTCATTAGAGAGCTACGAAGCTTTAGGCATCTTCAAACGCAGAACAAACAGAGCTTTCCTTTCTTACAAATATATTAGGCTCCGAATCGACGTCATGATTACCGATACCATATTTGTAAATTGCATTTGTCTATAAACTTTGGGACAGGTTATTTCTGTTTATTCCACGATTTAAAATTGGCATTAAATATACTGGGAAGAACTGCTGTTTTCTCAATATAATGACATAACATATATCAGTGCGTTGCAATTAAATACATCATATACACAAAAATATTGGGCAAAATACAGATTCTATAAACTTTGGGACAGAGTACATGTATGCACTGTCAAACTCCAAGTAATAGTATTTCTCCCCTTGGTTTTATATAAGTTATTTGCTCTCTATCAGAAAGCTTAAGTTATTTTCGAAGTTTTTATCATTTCCCAATGAATTCTTTTGTTATTTTGATTAATCACACCAACCTGGAATTAGTTTCATCGATTTAAATTTAATGTTTGATTGTTAAAATTGCTTTATACTGTTTGAATAAAATTTTGCAAGCATTGAGGGAAATAGTTTAAAACATTCCGTGTTCTTTTTTCTCTGGTTAATTTTTCCTCCGCTTGAAGTAAGCCTTGCTTTTCTCGAAAGTTTGGCGTCAATTCTATAGTTTTGAACCCCTGTGAAATAAAGGTATCTTAAAAATTAATGCTAACAATTTTTATTCTATCTTCAAATTGTGTTCTTTTTGTAGTTGATGTATGCTGATTACTAAGAATACTTTAGAAAATAGGAAAAGGTTTCGAAATCGACCGTAAGTCAATAAGAATATATTATTATTATTATTTTTTCTATCAATGAATGATCATTTCTGATTGATTTTCAACGAAGGATTTTAAAGATCTGCTCGTTTATTGTACTGTAAAATTATATACAATAACTTACTGAATATTCAGTTAATCAAGTATTCATTCGAGTCAAAGCCAGTGCTTTCTTAACTTTTTCCGTTCGTGAGCCCTTTTCGGATGGAAAGAACTTCGTCACATCCATATAATCAAAGGTTTTACCGCGACCCCAAAGGTGGAAAATAAATGAATTAATGAAGCAACCAATTCAAATAGAAACGGCTGTTTAGCAACTTGTAATGAAATCTTGAAGCCAACATTATTTCTTTTATTTTATTACTATTTTATGTAGCAAATATTGAAGAATCAGAAAATAGATGGCGCTTTGAGTTTTAGCTGTTCTAGTATTTATTTGCACGACACCACTTTAGTGCAAACGCCAGTTAAAATTCCTGAGTCTGCTAAAACCCTTCGTGACCTTTATCTGTGTAGTGGTTCGCTATCGAACTTATTAATATGTTTTAGCTGATGAAACATTGCATTTTTTGATTAAAAATATTGAACTTGAATTACGCTAAACGTTGTTATTTTCAGGCTGCTTTTTTAGAATTTTTTCCAATTGAAAGGAGTAAACGAATCAGTCTTAATTTCAATGAAATGTCTTTAAAGTAAAAAATTGGATGATGATAGGGTTTGAATGGCACCTTAATGCTGATAGCATTTTTGCAACATATCATTAAAATCTCAAATATTTAACTATTCTAGTTTTGTTTCCTGTACCTTTAGCGCACCAAAAATAAATTTTTAAATTTTTTGTATTTAAGAAATTGTATTTTACCACTGAAAATTCCATTGTTGAACCAGCTCTTGATTTTTTGAAAATGAGAAAAGGAGCCAGAATATAACTTCAATGACTGTTAATACGTAACACAGAATGTTTATTTGAACCAAGTGTCTTGTACTGTACAATGCATCGCATAGTGTCACTTTTTTTGCAGTATCAATTAGATAAGAGGGTTTTAAACTTTGTCTAAATAGGGATTACGAAAAATTAATATCGAATTTTATCTAGATTGAGCTATAGGAATAAAACAAAATAATTCAAAATCCATCTTATGTACTCACAACTTTTCCTTCCTTAAATTGAAAAAAAAACCCTTTCATTTAAAATTACTGAAAATAACGCATTTAACTAAATTTCTTTTTGTTTATCATTAACCAGTCTTCACTATCCTATTCGCAGAAGTTTGAGATGAGCAATACGTAACTGAACGAAGTGTTTGGATATCTTCACAGGTTCGGTTTATGCTCAAACGGTCGTTGCGTTTTTGGTGATAAAGGTGATCCAGAGCAATACGCAACAAACTGCCCAGTGACAAAAGCCTTTCATTTCATGAAGCCCGGTGCTGAAAACCTGACGTGGCGTGAAAACATTGTTCAAAACAAAAGATCCCTGTTACGACTCATGAATGTTATGAAGATCCGACATGAAAGAAGGCATGATTTCATCATGGATTAAGAAAGACTTTTCTCGCTTCCTCCAGCAATTAAGACATTCATTGCTGACTTTTTCAGTTTACTTTATGTGCTAATTGTTGTTGCTGTTTTAATTAATTTTTTTTTCTCTTTCTGTAATTCATCTTTACGCTGAGAGGGTTTTGTATAACCATAAACCTTATCTGGTCGGTTCCCTCCCGTGGATTAATAATAATATAAAAGCCAATTTGTTTCGTTCCAAAAGTGTTTGGAATTATTTGCAAGCACATTTATTGCTTAAAAATAAATCATTAGCAGGAAAAGTTAAAAATTGTCCGAACTTGGAGGGATAAACATTTAGCTAGTTGAATTTAATCTTTCTTCATTGTATCGTTATATTTTTAAGTGTGACCATGTTTATATTTATTTACAATTTTTTAGAGGAGGTTACGTATTTTGGATGCGAAGCAAGTTGAAGACAAAGCTGCTAAAATCAAAGAATGGGTTACAAATAAATTGAAAGAGGTACACTTTTCTGAAACTTTTAAATTTTTTTCAAGTAAGCTTGTTTTTAAATAGAACCAAATATTAGCATGTAGTTCTTTTCCTGATCTTAATCAGTTTGCTTTAACTAGTTATAAATTATTTCGGGGGGAAATGATAATTTAAGAACTACCTTATTGTCTCTTTTTTTTAAAAAATCATTTATCTTGGAGAGAATTTTTCATTCAACTGAATCTGTTTTCCCTTTTACTATACAAAATTTATGACATTTCCTTTTTAAAATGAAACGCTTAATGTTGTATGTACTTCTGTTGTAATAATACTCTTAACAAAGGGGACTTGAGCAACTTTTAAAAGTTTTTATTTTAAACTAGAAGATTTGTGCCCCCCTAAGACGGGCTTTTAACCTGCAAACCATATCTCAGAACTGATTGTAACAGATTTAGTCACGAAAGATGTAATACAAAATTCCATGCACATTGACAGAGTGCTCAAGAAATAAATGAAAAACAGGGTTGATGAATCACTTGACACTAACTTTCGTTTTGTTAAAAACTTTACTTTTAACGACTACTTTCGTTTTATCCGAGTAAAAATAATGTAAAATCCACTAACAGAAAATGCATTAGAAAATCTCTACTAATAACAAAAGAGAATGGGTGTGTTGGCGCTCTACAGGGCAGACCGCTGTGCCTAGAGCTACGAAATTTGGCACAAACAAACTTTGGAGGATGGGAATGTTCATCTCAGAGCCCTTTTTTCGAACTTTTAATTAATTAAAAATTAAGCAAACTTTTGACGTTTTTCTCAATAACTTCCGAAAATCTTGCAGCTCAAAAATGATTTTTACGCCATCTGAAAGTACGAAAAATTACCTTTTTAGTGATATCAATTAAATTGCTTTACAATTCTTTCTCTAATTTTAATAAATTCTTAAAAATATTTTTGGCATAATGTACAACAATACTTTTCATTGTTGAAACGCAATTCCATCCGTTTTCATTGTTTAAACAAATGTTTAATTGCTCGTTCAGTAATGACGTAGACAAAAGGGGCGGGGTTATTTTAAGCTCCGCCCAGCGTTAGGGGCATCTCTGGACAATTCTATTATAGATAATACAGAGATTTTTTTAAAA
The DNA here is from genome assembly GCA_013235015.1 of Araneus ventricosus. Classification (NCBI taxonomy): domain Eukaryota; kingdom Metazoa; phylum Arthropoda; class Arachnida; order Araneae; family Araneidae; genus Araneus; species Araneus ventricosus. The sequence goes on from BGPR01000450.1 coordinate 509,788, forward strand.
AATGTAATGCATGAGATAGAACGTTCCAGAAAACCGCATAATCGCGAAGTTTTTTTATTATCCTCTTCTAATTAAAAAGTAAAAAAGGAAAGAAATTTTAATCTGTACTTTGGGAAGTGCAGAATTGTAATGCATGTTAATTAAAGATGAAATGAGAAATTTAATTAAAACGAAGGAAGTCAAAGAAGGGAAATTGGAGGCCTCGCATCTCCTTGTTCCATCTTCCAGTAAAAACGAAGATAGAGATTTTTTATTCACTCCCTCTGTAGAAACTTTGCATTTGTGTCTTTAGGTCTCAATACCAGGTTTGCTTTTACTGGTTTTCATGTAAAATCTTTATACCTCACTGTCATGTGTAAGCTACGCTAAACAATATACTGCTATAAAGGTTGTCTTAACCTCTTATGTTTCAGTAAGTTCTAATTTCTCTTATAGAATTTTCAGATGCGCATTCATAAAATTATAATATTAGAGTATTTAAAACAATTTTCTTACTTTGATTAACGAATGAACTCGTAAAAGGAAACTACAAAAATAAATTTAACATCATTTCCTTTCTGTGGAGTGATGAGGAGAACTGTTTTAATATAGTATGTAAGAAACATGTTTATAAATAAACTAAATACTTTGCAGACCAAATAAAGCAGGCCTGGATTTGCACGCAGGACCACAGGAGCCAGAGTAGAGGTATGCAAATTCTTCATTCGATAAGCATTTTTTGTATTCACAATATAGGGTGGTTCGGGAAAATCCAAAAACTCGACTCTGCAGAAGATCCCTGTATAAAAAAGTTAAATCTCTGCTCGGGGGGCGATCTTGTGAAGGAATGGCTGAGAAAATAGAAAGAATGGTCGGCTGCTGTCATCCTGCGTTATCTGAGAGTGCAGTTCAGAATTATAACATTGTCCACAGTGTTTTCTTGAACTCATATTGGAATATTAATGAAAAATCGAATCTTAATTTGAGAAATTCCCAAGGTGTATCTTCCAAAATTGATCCAAAGCTAACGTCAATAATTTGGATCTTACAAGGGACTTCCTTGTAGCAATTCGCGTTTAAGTACCCTCATACATCAAAATAATTACTAATTTCCAGAATTGGTCTTATCGTAATATTAGCGGGCACCTCAGTTGAATTTTTCCCAAATCGAATCGCACAGGATTTCGATTACTATGATCAACATTGATAGTCCAGTCAACGAAGGAAAAAATAGAAAAAGAAAATGGTGTAGTTTTGAAATTTCCTTGGTCTTGGGTAGTGTCTAAACGACATACTAAAAGTCCCGGTGGGGGTACGGGTTTAAAGGGGCGTTTCAGTTTTTCTGAAATATCTGAAACTATGGGCTCTAGAAAAATACTCAATTACAAAATTAAACTACATGAAATTTCCTACGAAAAAAGATCCTACTTTTTTTGTAGCCATAGTTTAGAAGATAAAGGGGATTCAAAAGTGAGATATTTTAAAATTCCTTATTGTAATGGTAAATCAATAAAAAGTGCTGAAGCAACAAACCTCAGAAAAACCTCATGCCTATATAATAATTATAAAGAGGTATTGTATGTATCGAGAGGATGGTGGTGTAGGGCGCGAAAACTATTTAATGAATGTCGTGCTCCCTGCCTCCCCTAAGTCTGTTCCCCTCCACAAGATCCTTCTACTCAGTCTTTTGGTTCTATTAACGCATCAAATCAGTGTTTAGATATTATAATGTAAATCTGCATATCTGGCACGAGTTTAACTTAAAGGGCACAACCTTGTCTGTCACACTTGAACGGAACATTTTCCAATGAAAAGAAATAAGACCAGGCTTATTCACTTACTAACGAAAATGGCTTCTGGAATTGAAACGAGTCAGCTACAGGAATTCTGATACTTATATTGTGAGATGTGGGTTAGAAAGCAATTTATCATCCCATTGTTGCTATAACAGGGCAAGACATAGACCTAGTTGTGTTACTGATTTCTTTGTCATCATCAGAAAGTTACATTTATTTTATGAAGTCTGGCAAGAGAAAAGTTGAAGCTAAATTATTTTCTACAAGAAAGCTCCAAAAAACCTTTCTTTTCCCCAAACCATCCTCCTCCTCCATGCATTCAGTAGCTGCGACATAACATCAGTTATTTATAGAAAAAGCAAAGCTCTATAGTTTCATTGTTCAAAAATCCAAATGAGCCAGATGGAAAAACATAGCGACAACTTTTATAACACTTCATCAACACCAGATGCTGTCTCACAAGCCGGTGGGAAGATGTTTCTAGTCATATACGGAGCCCTTCTAATGGACTTAATTTGAATAGCTATAGATATGTAGCGTTTCTCAAATCATCAACCAAGATCAAAGCTAATCTCTCCTCAACCAAGGGAGCGACGTTGCAAACACTCGTTAAGCAATGTGTTTCTGTTTATAGCACCTGCCATGGTACAACCCTAATGGTGTCCTCTAGAAAAGAGGAGGAGTTCGAATTTGATCAAATAGTAGAAAAATATGATGAAATTCGGTTACGAACAAGATTAAAAATGGGTTGTGTATATTTCTATGTGGGTATGTATATATATTATATTATGTCATATATATATAATATGTTATAGATATATTGTAATAGATAGCTGACATTTTGAAATAAAAACTTTCTTTCTTAAAAATAAAACTAACATTTTGAATCACTTATTGTAATTATGCACTTTAATACCTCAATATATTCTAAAGTATTCATCCTACGAAAAATAAGTAGGTCTATTTTTGTAGGAAATTTAATGTAACTTAATTTTGTAATTAATAGTTTTTAGCTAAAACCCATAGTTTTCAAGAAATTTAACAAAAACTGAAAACGTCCCCCTTTAAACACCCCCCTGTACTCCCGCGAACCCCACAGGCGGGGACTTGTAGTATTTCGTTTAGAGCAGTCTGCCCAACAATTGTGCTTAATTTGAAAACTACACCTTTTTAAATTTATAATTCGTTGACTAGACTACAAGTAGAAGGAGACTTGTGAAGGGGATGTGAGGGGAGGAAAGGAACACGAATGTCATCAAATATGTTTGTCACCCCCCGCTCCTACACACACAGTACTACCCTTGTATAATTATTATATAGGCATGAGGTTTTTATGAGGGTTGTTGATTCAGCACTTGAATTGATTTTTCCATTACAATGAGGAATTTTAGAATTATTCACTTTTGAATTCCCCTGTATCTTCTAATCTATTGATGTTACAAAAAAAACCGTAGGACTTTTTTTGTAGGAAATTTCATGTAGTTTAATTTTGTAATTGAGTGTTTCTCGCTAGAGCCCATAGTTTTCGAGATATTTAAGAAAAACTGAAAAACCCCTGTACCCCCCACGCACCCCCACCGGTGGGGACTTTTAGTTTGTCGTTTAGGACACGACTCCCAAGAACTGTGCCAAATTGTCCAATTCAAAACTACACTTTTTTTTTTCTTTCTATTCGTCGATTTTTGGCCTTCGTTGACTGGACTAATGGGCATCATTTCTATGTTTATTGAAAGTGAGTGAAAAAAAAAAAACATATATCCGAAGATTTAAGATGTGCAAATCTTGTAAATTCATTTTAAAGCTTAAACTTATTTTTAAATATATTCTGATTCAATATCGTTTTACCTAAGGTTGTTAGGTTTTATTCGGTTTTAGATAGAAAAGTAAAGGAAGATTTTACTTAAACATTTGTTTCATACCGTTATATTGGTTTAGCTGCAAAGATGTTTGATGTGTTTCACAGGACATGAATTTGACATTCTTGTTGTAAAAAGTTCTGTTGCAACTTTTATATAAATTTTTTTAAACAAAAATATTTTTTGAGTAAAATTATGGTAATGTAGTTGGTATTGAGTTGCATTGCATGGATAATAATGTATGTAAATAAGATTATTTAACGAGTCATTGTGCACTTATACAGAAAACATCAGTCAAGGACTCCTAATCAAATACAGATTTACTTACATGACTTGGTTGAATAAACTTTATTACAGAAAACTTTTGTGTGTATTAACTAATTTTATTAATCATATCATCTAATTAATTACATTTAAAAGATATTTTGCCTTGTAGATATTCATATTTAATCATTGGTTTGTTAATCTTAGTTTGCTATTTAATTAGCATACGCCAACTTATGATAAAAATACAGCCCATTATTTTTTTTTTATCTGTTTTGATACTTAAGCATTTTCATATCATTCTTACTGAAATATTACATTGAAGAAAATCGTTAAGTTTGAATTCATGATATATTGATTTTATATTTTCCTTTTTTACTACACAGCTTGAAGAGCAGAATCAACATTTAAGAGAACAAAATCAGAAATGTAATGTGCAATTAGAATTGCTGAAAAGTCGTTTGACAAACTTATCTGAGTTGAGCCCTAATCCTAATCATAAAAATACAAGAGACCGAGGAAGCACAGAGGTACTATTGAAATTTTCACTTTAAAAAATTCTTTAATTTCTTATTTAAGGATATCTAATCAAAGTAAATGGATTTGCAATCACCTGCAAATTTCATATGTTAAATTTGAAAAGCTTGTTATCATTTGACATTTTTATTATTAAATTGTTCAAAGTATTTTTCAGCAGAAACATATCATAAGTCTAATGGGTGAATTTATGTAGTAGCTAATCATGTTTAAAAGAGAAACTTGGCCCTTTAGCTGTCACTTTTGACATTGTAAGTACTCAAGTTATTTTACATGATTTCCCTTTCAGTCTATACCGATAAGATAATTTATTGCAAGTGCATGAAGACCACAGGTGTAGTGGAGTTGCAATGCCATTTCAGTACTAATTTTTTTTCTCCTTTTTTTACGGGAAGTTAATAAGAAAAAATTGTTAGATATCACCTTTAAAACAGACGATCTTTGCCTTATCCTTATCCTTGAAAATATGATTGGTATTTCAAATTAATAAAAGTAATAAGCTACTGGCAAGCGGTGGCTTGAAGGAGTTAAACGCTTTAAGATTGCAAACATTTAAATGTATTTTGATTCTGAAAACCCATATTTCCTATATACCATGATTTTATATTGAAATTATTTAATTTTAGTATAGCTAGGAATTAACATGAATTTCAAAAAATTATTCTTTAGCTTTTTCATTGTATTCATGTTTTGAATTACTGTATGCATTATGTTAATGTTTGATCCAAAATAATAACTGCAAAATATGCATTTTTCTGTCATTGTTGGCATTTTATTGTGTTACGATTTCAACACCTTATATAAAATCATTTTACATTTTAAATTAAGTAAAACTAATATAATCAGCATAGATAAGTTATTATTAATTGAGATGCTGTTTCATATCATTGGGATCTGCACTGTAGGGTTTGGGAAGTGCACTTGTAATTTCTTTCTGATAGAAAAGTAACTTTTAATTAGGTTTTCAACCCTATGAAGCATAGGTATAAACAACACCCCCCCCCCCCCGCACACACACACATTCGTGAAGTAATACTTTTTTTCTCTGTCTCTCTACAATATATATATCCTGCTAGAAAGATTTGAGACTCATTTTTGATATTTGCGTAGAAGTCTAAAAAGTAACTTTAGTTCTTCACTCTTGTAAAAGTACAATATCATGTTCGACTTTATACCATGGCTTCTTTGCTTTGTTGACAATAGCTAAATAAGGCCGAATCAGGTGTAGAATAGCATTCACATATGCTATAGTTAATGTCTACAAACACCTGTGGTTTACTTGCATATCTTGATTGGTGAACCACTATTCCTATATAGAAATCTTTGTAAATCTGACACTCACTTTGAGATCGACTTCAATTCTCAATTTTTTAAAATCCAGAATAATGAAGTTAAGCCGTGGTTAATGTATAATTATTTTCTGCCAAGAGACTTCCATCTAAAACTGTCATTACATTATCTTGTAAAATATATTCAAATAAATGATATCTTCCGTTTTGTTTGAACATAAAAATTAATTTTAAAATTTTCCAAGATTTTGTATGAAAATGGGAACCTTCTAAAACTGATAGAGAGTATCTAAATATGTTTTTAAAAATATTTAAGTTCAGGATAGCTTGTTTAACTGTTGTGCAATGTTTTATGATGCAATTGTTAGTGTTTTTGTAACAATTTTTATAAAAATGTTTCCTACAATTAAAGCAGGATTCTTCTCGTGGAAGTTTCGAAGAGCACGGCGATTCAGATGACAGCTTGCCTCCTCCAGAAATTCTTGAATATTCACCACAAGCAGTTGTAATGCAACATACATGTAGAGAACATTCGCTTGGCGGAACTGATGGTTTGTGCTATCATTGTTCATCACCTATACCTCAAGAAACTGAACAAAAAGTCTCTTCACCTAGTTCACTTTATGCATCTGTTGACTATTCATCCAAGAAGAATCAAACTTTCACTAATCAAGCTGTAACTGAACCTCCAAAACTTAAACTTGAAAGAAAAAAATATGCACTTGATGGGTGCTTTACACCATCAACTCTCAGTACTACTTCTGAGCAAAGATACTCAGATGTTGACTGTTTATCTTGGAATAGAGGATCTTCTCGAATTGACTCTGGATCAGCTGATATAGATACTCCTAACAGTGTTCTAAGTCCTGATGAACCAGTTTCTTCAATAGTATCCCATAATGCTGGTCATGATATTGAGATGTATTGCCAAAGACAGTCTTTTCCAAGTTCTGAGCAACAGGTAATTACTAAAATTACTCAATATTGTTCACATTGCCATTTCTATAGTATTGTTTTCCATGCTCTGTTGATAGTGCAATAGAGTTCAATTTATGTAATGACATTAACATTGGATTATTTTATAGCATTACCGGTTTATAGAAATATATTGGGAAAGTCAAAGCGTATATTCTACAGTTAATGTTCTAGTAAATTTTCTTCATTTAACGAACAGAAACATGCATGCTTAAAAAATATTTTAAAAACTTGTAATTTTGTTGTCTTGATTCCAATAGTAACTGTGCAGTTTGGAAAAAATGCATTCTATAGTATTCTTTGACTTTCATACCCCCCCTCTTGCATTCATTCTCTTTTGCTTCTCTTTTAAGGTCCTCATCATTTGAAATTTTACATGAGAAGTTCATATAGTTTTTGCAACCCCCTTCTGAAAAGTACCGCATCCATACAGAGATTCTGAAGATAATTTGTCACATTCAAAATAAAATCTTACCTTATATCTTGTGAACACAAAATTGACGAGGAAAAAATGTCTCGTATGCGGTTTGGTTTCTGAAAGGAAAGAGAATGTCTAATTAGTTCGAATTGCTGAATTATGTGTAAAATGTGCTTAAAATTGAAATTAGGAAGTCTCTTGTAAAGTAGTTTCTGCAATTTAGTATCTCTGTCATGCAATTTTTTGTGTCATTCCTATCTCTCAGTATATTTTTACAAATTTTAGATATGCCTGAATACCTAAAATAATATTTACTTCATTTCTGCCCCTTTTTTCAAGGAAAGCTGTTGAATAGTGAGGAACTGTTGGTTCAACCTAACTGTGCTTTTCACTCATCTGTGCTTAAATGTGAGCTTCAAAGATTATTAAATACCAAAAGTTAAAATTCACCCTCCTTTAACCATATAAAATACTATGCTGAATAGTATAGCAGTATTAAGTAAAATAGGGTTGACAATAGATTATGTGTTTAGTATGTAATTGAATTGAAGGGATGAGGATCATGTCATTTTGTTAGCATAAAACAGCTAATAGTATTAACTGCATTTGTTCAGAGGATGGCCATTGCTTTCAAAATTTATGTGCAATTATTTTGATTTCTGATGATTTGAATTGGTACTATGTTCTAACTTGCTTAATTGTTTGTAAAGCTTTACAAATCAGCTTTATGATTGATCATTTCAACAGTAACCGTGTGCTGCTCAAGTTTTTATTTTTAATCAAAAGTTTAGTATGTCAATCTATATAAATGAGTGTAAGGAATGGAGCAAAAATACACTGGTGGACAAATGCTAAGGACCATTTTTAAGATTTCGAAAAATTTGTACTTTATAGCAATACAATGGTTTGCAATCAGTTGCGGAGAATAGTGGGGCATACAATTGTCGGAACTCACATTTTACAGTGAAGATTCGGTGTCCACAAATTGATAGGGAAGAAAATTATTTTGGCCCACCCCATTTCACAGAAAGCTGATTATGATCATCAATGGTTTTGTTTGATGTCCATAATGTTTACATGCATTTTCGTAAAAATATGCGTGAAGATATAAAGGTTTCTTTAAAAAAATGCAAAATTTTTCTGCATGTTTTTTTCTTATAACATGCAGAGTTTTAAACCAAATTGTATGAACCCTCATCATTTAGGTTCTCTGAGAGTGTTCCGAAATTCATCTCGTTGGAATGCCAATATCTTTCTGAATATTAACGATTGAACTGGAATTTTTATAAAAGTTACCCCATATATCTGGCAGGGATGATTGTGTTCCTGTATTATACCGAAAATCCGGTATTTTCTTCATCCTTAATATCGAAATTCCGGTATTTTCTGATAAACCTATTTTTTAAAACTTAAGAGTGCCAAAGACTCAAACTACTAAGGATTCTCCGTAGTTTCTACGCAATTTCGGCTTCTACTACGGACTACACAAATTATAATCCATACTACGGAAAACACCGATTTTTATTTTCGTTCTTTCAAATGACCCGCTTTCTCTTTTGAACTCTCGCCAATAATTTTCTTTCGCGTTTGTGACCTTGGCAGCATTCTTGTTGTTCGGTTGGCTAATCCTCGCACTAGTGTTTAATTATCGATGGATTTTCAATCCGCGTTGTTCTGTTGTTAACTTACTGCGTGTTGTTAATTTACTCTTATTACTGCTTGTTAATTTTGTTATCGTTAGTTATTAATTCGTTCGTTACGTTAATTTTTTCTCTTCACATGTTTTATTAAGAAGAAAACATGAGATATTTAGTTGAATCTGACGATATTGATGTTGTAGAGGCAGGAAAGAAAAACAAGTTTTGTTGGGAATGGATGGACAGAGTAGATTGCCGCAATGAAAGAATGGGTGTGTGGTGTAAAGAAATTGATGTGGCTGGATCTTGTTTTTGCATCTCCTGCAATAAATCATTTACCTATGGTAATGACGGTGTAAAAGCATTATTACAACATGCCACCACAAGTATTCATCGAAAATCGCGGGAATCTGTTAAAGGGACTCAATTATTAGGCGGATTTTATCCTTGTAGTGTAGAAAATTGAATAGAAGAGGAAAGGAATGTGGATCTTCTGAGTAGAAAATGTAGAGCAGAAGCAGTATTATGCTCAGGGCCGGCCGGAAGGGGGTGCGAATGGTGCGACCGCACAAGGCCCCGCGCTGCTGACGGATTTTACAAAATGAAAATGCTTTTTTGTGATTTGTTTGTTTTTATCCGACCATACATGTAAAACATTGCAGAAACAGGAGGCTGCGAGTTATATGTTCCGACGTCTTCGGGAAATGGCTTAAGTGGGTTTCAGTTGATAACATTCAATACATTCCTTGTTCCCGAGACAATTGCTTCAGGGACTTCTGTGGGGATCCAAATCTGTTAACCTAATTGCCAGCAGATAGTATTTCCCAGTGCAGCTTAAAGAGACACCTCTAGATGAATGTTTTATCTTCGGCTTATCAAGTTCGAAATTGAGCACATCTGTTCCTCTTGTGTCCAGCAGGACTGCTGAACGATGACGAATCATATATGTCAAAGGGGTTTCTCGTTTTTCTTGTAAAAAGTGTGGTTTTCCAGAATCTATGAATTCATCGTAGGTACTTTCTAAAAGGTATTCTGTTAAATCTATCCACTCACTATCAATCCATCAAGAACACACACTTTGTGGTGCCCCCTCCTCATCTTCTCCTTATCTAGCTCTATGTTAAGCACATGTATTTCTCTTGTGCCCAGTAGGACTGCTAAGTGATGATGAGGCATATATCACAGGGTTTCTCTCTTTTCTTGTTAAGTTTGGTTTTCCAGAATCTATAAATTCATCGTAGGTACTTGTTAGAAGGTAGTCTGTTAGAAGGTAGTCTGTTAGAAGGTAGTCCTCAGAGTTTAACCAATAGCAGTGAATCTGGAATATCATTTGGATTGTATGAAACACTACTGACAACACAATGAGTCTTCTCGGAAGCTTAATTTTCAGTTTAATAGTTTGCTCGCACTTAGAATACTGCATAATAAAACATTCTGCTTTTGTTCTTGCAGACAAATTTCGGGTATGCTATTTTTGATCTCTTTTTTTATAGTTATTCATTAAACAACATGTCTTTTTTATATTTCCAAAAAGAAAATTTTATTATTATAATAGGTTATTAATTTAAAAAACAATGTAGTTTCCCCTTTGTTTTTGTAGTACAATATTTTTGCTATTTGTTATTATTGAATACATTTCAGATAAAAGATTTTTTAATTAAAAAATGACAATTGGTGTTTTATGCTCTTTTACATTGTGCAATTTTCATTATAAAATGTTACTTATTTGGAATCTTTTTATTATTTTGACAAACAACATATCAAAATCATTTGGATAATTTTTAAAATATACGAAGCACTTTGAAGATTGATTCAATTTAAATATCCTAAAATCGAAACTATCACTAGGTTGTGAATAAATTGTAGATAAGTTTGTGATCAGGTGATTCTCTTTTTTAGTTTTATCTTTTTTGTCTATTTGTTATTAAATATGAAGAAATAATGAGCTCAACTTTTAAGAATTCATTTCATAATCTAAGTTAAAAGAAAATTTCATTCATACGGTATGAAATTTTATTTCAATACTGTAATCGTAAATCAACAGAAAAATTGAAAGGGCGGGAGGGACTTTCTCTCTCAATTGACTGCATGGCTAAAAATTATTTAAAGTTTCTAGAACTTTCATCTTTTGAAACTCTAATTGAACCTATTTTCTCATTTTATAATTCTAATTTTAGCACTGAAAGTTTTCAAACTGAACAGTTTTTAATATTTCCTCACAAAAGCAGGAAGACAGCACACAATTCTACAACATGTGTTCGCAAAAAATAATAGAAGATTTTTTTTTTATTTAAAAAGTAATGCTTTAATTCAATTATCATATTCAAATAGCCGTTTCAAAATGTGAATGCCAAACTATTTAATTTGCACTTGCATCAAAAAATCGAATCATCTTCAGTCCCAATGACTGAGCAACCGCTGCATTATTTAAAGTTACTTATAAGTTTATCTGAGTTTATACTTTTCTATCTCTCTGAAATATATTTACAGTAAAGTTACTTATAAGTTTATCTGAGTTTATACTTTTCTATCTCTCTGAAATATATTTACAGTAATTCGCATTTATTATTGAATATTCATTACGTTTCTGTCCTCGTTCTAAAATAATGGAAGCACACAAAAAATTGTGTGCTTTCATATTTAGATCAAAAAGTGTAAAAATATTTAACATTTCTTTTGTTCAAAAATTGCTATGGAGGTTTTAAAATTTATACTTTCTTACGGTAAGGATGTTTTCCCAAATCTGAGAAATGCACTTCAGATACTTTAAACAGTTTTAGTGTCTGTTGCTAGCTGTAAATGCTCATTCAGTAAACTGATATTAATATTGTCATTTTCTCGAGCAACCATGAGAGATGGCCTGAGTGATCTTGCATTTCTTAGCATCGAAAAATACACTTCTGATAAAATAAATTCGATGGAGTAATTGATGAATTTTCCTCCATGAAAGCTAGAAAAGTCCATGTTTAATCGAAATCCAATATAATTCGAACTATTATTTGTCTAATATAACACTACATTACCAGTGGCGATTTTTGACAATATGTGGCCACAGGCACAAAATTACTTCGAGGCCCCTCACCCAACTCTGAGTCGTACATTCGTCGACAGATTAGTATTGCAATCTACGTCGAATAGATTTTGAGCCCCCCCTGGATCTCGAGGGACGAGGCGAGCGCCTCTAACACCTGTGCGAAAAACCGCCACTGTACATTACTAAGTATTGAATATTTGGATTATGTAACCTTCCAGCAGTCGCACGTATTGTAGGAGATACTTATATTGTGCATCGTATTATTTGCTTATATCGTTCTTTTATAAATTTAAGTGCAATTTTTATTTATATAATCTTTATTTAGTATGGAGCTATTAAATACAGATTACATAAATAAAAGTTACATTCATTTTAGTAAAATAACACGATATAATTATATAATACGATGCACGATACAAGTACCTTGTACGTACGCGTACATACTTCTGGAGGGTTAAATTTTTGCCTTTTCATAATTATTTCTGACTAATTAATAACTATTATTAAATTAACTTCATTATTGATTTCGGGTAGGATAATGATTTTAACGATTTTAGCATTAAAGTTTGTATGTTGGTCATATTAAATTTAAAAATTATTTTAATTATCAAAAATTATTTTTTAAATTATATTTCTTATATTCCTTATGCATAAATTATATTCATTTATTAATTATGTCCTTTTCCAATCTGAGCAATTTAATAATTACCAAAATGGAATAAATCATTTTTTTGTTATATGAATTTTGTTGCAAGGCCCCGCAAATGAACTTTGAACCAGGCCCCGCTTTTGTTTGGGCCGGCCCTGATTATCCTCATTCATAGCTGAACACTCACTTTCATTTGCACTAGCTCCCGAAATTATTGAACTGTTCAAAACTGTAGCTCATGATATGCAAGCATTGAACTCTCTGGAAATGACTAGAACTACTGTTGCGTACAAGCTCAAGCATGGACTTGCAATGACTATAAAAGATGAACAGTGGCGAAGTTTGTGGAATTCTAAATTTTCTTCAAATATAGATGAAAGTACAAGTTGAGGTGCAGAGAGTATATTATCTATATTAGTGCAATATTTTTGCGACAAAGAAAACAAAATGATTTTGTGACATTTATCTTCTTTGAAACTCACTTCCTCAAGCTCATTAGCTATTTATTCAGCTATAGTATCTCTGATTGAAGAGAATGAAATTCCATGGGATAACTTAGTAAGTGTTTTAATGGATTCTTGCAATATAATACGGGGGGGGGGGGGGGGGACGTGGAGTCGAGAAAAGACTCAGAGAAAATAAAGCATCACATCTGTTACATATTGATGGGGACACCTGCCATACAGTTAATAATTGTGTCCTACAGTTCTCTAAGCCGTTTGCAAAATATTTAGAAACTGTTTGTGACGACATTTATTTTGACTTAAAAAGCAATGATAAACGAGAGTATTTTTTTTTTAAATTTGTAAATTATTGGAGATAAAACCTCTGAAACCCCTTTCCAGGCTAGATCATAGATGGCTATATATCCTATCTGTTCTGGAAAGGATTGTTTACTTATGGGGTGCTTTCTTGGTTTTCTATTTTTCGTGGATGCCAACTACTGATCAAGAAGTGTATGAGGAAATGATTGAAGAAATTTTTCAGAAAAAGGAAATATCTAGAGAAGAAACTTCAAAGATCAAGGAAATATTTGGCCTTTTTATAAAAAAAAAAGCCCTGGCTGTAGATGGTAAAGGAAGGAAGAGACGAATAATAAATAAGCTCTTTGTTCACCAGGATAAGACATTATTATATATGGGGTTTTATAGATCCATTCTTCCACATTTGAACAAATATTTCAAATTATTCCAAAGTAAAGAAAGCCTGTTCCATTTACCCCATGTGCAATTATTTGACCTTATTGTTTTTTTTTTTTATCAAGCATAAGATTGTTGCAAAATCGACTACTTATGAGGATATTACAAAATTAGATGTTGGAGATACAAGTAGTCATCTGCCAGGCAAATTGATTTTTATTGGTAATGAGGCATCAAAAACTCTTCGTGTTTTAAATAAGAGTGATCCATTGAAGAAAGAAGCTTTAGTTGTTTTGAAACAAGGTTATATTGCTTGTACTGAATACATGATTAAAAAACTTCCTTTAAAGAACTCATTGTTCTTTAAATTTACTGGAATGAATCCTGCGTTACGAGGAAAAACAGCCACATTTGTGGCCTTATTAAAATTGGCAGACTATTTGCCAAATGCAGTCTCTACTGAGCAAATTGATAAGTTAGATGAAGAGATTAGGAGTTATCAGGTTGACTCTCATTTGTGTGTATTGACTCTCCAGGAGACCAAGAAATTATTAAGTACTGGGCAACTGTGTTTAATATGCGAGAAAATTGGAAGCAAAAGTATCCATCTTTTATCTAATATGATTAAAGCAGCTTTAACTTTCTTTATGGTCCAATAATTCAAAGCACTTTTAATTTCATGGATGAAATAATCACAAAGTCCAGAACTTCTCTGAATTGCGATAGTTTATATTCTATCCAAACAATCAAGTATTTTTCACTATTTGCAGAGAAAAACTCTTGTGAAGCTTTTGGATCAAAAGACCCTACTAAAGAGTTTATGAATAAAGAATTGCGTGATAATTTCATAAATAGTTGAACTATTTATCAAAAATCTCTGGAAGCCAAGAAAAGCACTGTGTTTGCCGCAGCTTCCTCAGCTGCTGTGTCTGTTTCAGTTTCTTTTGCCTCAACTGTTGTGCATGTTACAGCTTCCTCTTTTTCAGCTGCTGTGTCTGTTCCAGTTTCTTTTACCTCAACTGTTGTGTAAAATGATGATACAGGACATAAACGTAAACTTCCTACGGACTTATCAAGGAAAAAGGAACAAACAAAGCAAAGTGATTTTTTAAAAAAGTAGTTGTTTCGTTTAAACCATCTTGGTTAACCAAGGATTAAACCAAATGTTTTTCTACTAATTCAATTCATTGAAGCATTTAAACTTCTTTAAAACATTCATTCTTCAATGTTGAAATTATTTATTATAAGCACATTAATTTAGAGTAAAGTAATTTGTCCTTTGTAAAATTTTATTTTACTTGTAGAAAAAAAGGCTTTAGTTTTGTGGTACAATAAGAAAAGAAATGGATCTGAATAGATCTGAAAATTAGCCCATTTGAATGTTTTGATCATGAAGTAATATATATTATAAATTTGTTAAAATTATACTAATTTTTATTGTATAAATAAAATGCTCAAAAGTGAAGACAATTCACCAATTTAGAGAATAATATGTACTAGTATGTATTTACGTTTATTTTAGTTGAAAAATTCCGTTATTTTACATTGTTTGCATATCGTGATGTTAAATTTTCATAAAAATTTTCACATTTTATGAGTGAGCTAAAAATAGAGTCGGGCACATTTTTTTCCATTTGGAAACCTCTTTTAATGGTTTCGAATGATTGTAGCACTTCAGTCCTATGTGGTTTTGGCTGTATCACATCTTCATTTTCGGAATAACTGTCATTTTCCTGGCCTTTATTGTTGTCCATTAAACTTTTCAAAATCTCTTCATCTGTAGGATATGAAGCAGTTAACAGTTCTGCGTCCACTTCTAAAATGTCGGAGAGTTGCATCATCTGTTATTCTTCCATTCCCTTCTACTGTTTTCCATTTTTCTTTCAAGTTGGCCAAGATCGCATCTTCATCGTCGGAATCACTGTCATCTGTCTGATTACTGAAGCCTCCTCTTTTAAAACAATTACGGATTGTTTTAGCAGTTGCATCAAATTTCCATACTTAATAAAGTTCTGCAATTGCTTTTCGAAGACCGATGTTTTCTTGAACTGTTTCATTTTTTCAATTGCACTGATCATTTCTTTCAAGATTCTTTTCCTACAGTGCATTTTTAAATTTTTAATTATTCCGAGATCCAGGGGCTGCAAATTTTTGTGCAGTTAGGAGGAAAGAAAATGACACTGACATTTTTTAGCTTTTCTCCACAATCTTTTGAATGAATTGGATAATTGTCGATTAATTAAGCAATTTTACGGTGTTGTTGTCCCATTTGCTTGTCCAATGCTTTCAACCATCTGTCAAAAATTTCAGATGTCATCCACGATTTTTTTGTTGAATTCGTATTTAACTTCTAAAGATTTTATTCCTTTGAAGTACCTTGGAGATTTACTTTTGCCAAAAACAAGCATCTTTAACTTTCCTCGCCAGTCATGTTGGCACATAACAAAATTGGAATCTTTGTTTGCTTTTCTTTCCTCCGAAACATTTGTCTCCTTTAAAAGCTAGCGTTTTTGTAGGGAGACGTTATCGCTGGAATGAACAATGCGAGTGGTTGCACGTGTGAGCGATTTGTTTGCACAGAAATTAGCAACTTTCTTCAAAACTGACAAAAATTGAAAAGCTAAGCGTCTGAAAAAATTCGTTATAGGGAGACAACCACTTCGTTATATGGAGAATATTTTGAATGTTTTTTAACATTCCGATTAAAAATTTCGTTATAGGGAGAAATTCGCAGTAGGGAGACTTTGTTGTAGGGAGATTCTACTGTATTATGTTTAAAATAATGTTCACAAAAAAAAACAGCCAATGTACAAGAGTTTCGTGAGAAAAAATAAGTTTTATTCATGTTTAAAATGCGAAGATTTGAGTTTATACAGAATTTGCATGAAAATTTAAAAATTCTCACAGCTGTTGCTCTTAGAGGGGAAAAGAGATATATAATTTAGTTCTAGGATGAAATGTTTTATTTAAAATATAATTAGAAGTCCTAATTTTCACTTTCTTAAAAAAAATCATTATGAGTAATTATATTTGTAGTAATATGGAAACATTTTTTTATGAAAGAAGAAGAAATATGAAAAACCAGGAAAAAGAAATTTAGGTTTAGTGGATTTTTTTTTTTTTTTTTCATATTTTCTTGTTGTTTACTTTGGATTATGCTGAATCAATCCAATTGATTTTTTTAGAAAATGCCATACTATAACTAAGAATAACTGCCTCACTTAAGAATGGTCCCATAGAAATTTATATATATATTATGTTATTCATACAAAATGTTATTATATTTTTAATATTGTTTTGTTATCAGTTTTGATGGTTTCTTTTCATGTGTGTTATAGAATGTTATTGAAAACTCATGAACTAACACAAAATAAATTAAATCAATTTCTTATGTGAAAAAAGCATATTAAAATTTGCATGCAATAGTTGAATCTGCACCATAATGAATGAATACATATCCGTTCCCTACACATAATTTCCCTGCTAAAATTTCAGGTGTTTTTTCATGAAGCCACAATCACCCCTGATCTGGCTTTGAAGGTATGAAAGAAAAATTTTGCTGCATGTGCAGCACAGTAAAAAAATATTTACTACAAATACTCCTATTTCCTGTAATATTCAAATTATTTACTTTAAATTTTTATAAAAGGCTTCTCTAACTTATTGGCATGTATTCTGTAAGTTTCATACAATTTGGTTTAGAACTCTGCAATTTTTTTTTCCAAAAACATGCAAAAAAATTGGAGATTTTTTTTAAACAAACATTTATATCTTCCCGAATATTTGTGCTATGTTTACAAAAATGCATATAAACATTATGCACATCAAACAAAACTATTGATGAAAATTTCAACTCATCATCAGCTTTCTGTGAAACGGGGTGGACCAAAATAATTTTCGTCTTCATCATTTTGTGGACGGTCCCCTAAATGTCCGAGTGACCGAATCTTCACTGTAAAATGTGAATTCCGACTATTGTATTTCCCACGATTCTGATTGCGAACCATTGTATTCCTATTAAGTCCAAATTTTTCGAAATCTTAAAAATCGTCCTTAGCATTTGTCCACCAATGTAATTTAAGCAATTAATTTTGAACTTTATCTTTTAAATAAAATTAATTGAAAAATGTTAATTGTCAAATCAAAAATGTTGTAATTATTTTATTACCTGTAATTAATTTTTTAAATTCATGTAAAGGAAGCCAAGAATTATTGTGAGACTTATGAATCACTGTGCTGGGTAGGTTTTTTATTTTTATCTTACTGATTTCAAATACATATTTCTTGTGATCTGAATTCCTATAGCAATAAATAATTAATTTTATTTTTCTGTTATATTCAAATGCTTATAGCTATTATTTATAGTTTCTGCAATATTAACCTTTTATATAATATTCATTTCAATGTCCTATATTAGTATATACTTTACTCTAGGTCCTTTCTGACCAAAATGTATGTTCACTAAATTCAGAATCTGGTACTGGACATCAAGATTATGCTCAGAAGAGTACTTTACGAAATCGTCCCTTAACTGCTCCAAGGATTGCTTCTAAGTTGGACAATACGGATTGTTTTGACTGTGATAGCCATAAGAGAATGCCTGATAAAAATGCACTTACTCTTGATGATTTGGCATGCTCACTAAGCATGTACAAAGATAACTCTTGCAGTCAAGATGAGCTTCATGATTATGCTGAAATATATACTCCAAACAAGGATTGCTCTGATTTTTATACAGATAATGATGAATGTGAATCCGTCATTACAGACGATTTAGTGAACAATACTGGTAAACCTCCAACCCCTCCTTTGCATCGTTTTCCATCATGGGTGAGTTTTTCTTCCAGGCACTTACTGTTCATAAGTGTATTGTGCACATTTTTCATTGCTGAGTTAGATATTTATGTGATTAGAGTTTTGATAAATTTCACATGATATGATAATGTTAATGATTAAAAAGATACAAGTTATTTAGTGCTTATGATTCTGTAATGCATTTACTTCTGACAGAGGCGTAGCCAGCAATTTTTGCAGGGGGGTGCTCAAGGGATGTGGGTGGCATCAGGTTATAGGAAATGAATCATTTGAAAATTTGTCCACATCTTAAAAATAAACTTATCATGGTTAAACATCATAAATAAAACTACAATTTTATTTTACATTTTGTTATTTATTGGTTTTATTTAACATTTCGATATTTACACATAACATAATAATAACATAATCACAAAATGAAATATTTACGAGTGTAATTCGAGATTTTTTTTTGGCAAAAATATTAATATTTTGTAGTCCAAAGTAGTCTTCAATAATTAATTCACACTTTCTTTAACCCTATAATTTATTAATCAATTTCTATTCCCTTCAATATATGCAATAAGAAAATTTTCCTTTAAATTAAACCATGATAAAATTA
This sequence comes from Araneus ventricosus, assembly GCA_013235015.1. NCBI lineage: Eukaryota > Metazoa > Arthropoda > Arachnida > Araneae > Araneidae > Araneus > Araneus ventricosus. Next base: position 528,777 of record BGPR01000450.1, read on the forward strand.
TAAATCGGAGCATGCTTCATAAATTTAATTAACTCTTTTATTAGAAAATAATAAAACATGAAATCAATTAAGTTTTTAAGATAGGATTTTGAGTTTTTGAAATAATTTTGTTTTAAAATCTGAGGTGTTTTTTTTGCTAAATTTCATTTTATGTTTGAAATTTAAAAGCTAACTACAGCGCTCATCGTTATTTATTTCCTAATTGATTTGCCCCACCTATATGCATTTAGTAAAAATAAAAAAAATGGTGGTTTCAAAAAGAGTTCTACTCTTTTACTAATGTTCAAACAATAAAATTTTAATTTCTTGAGATTGCCCTATTGAAAAATAAATGTGGATTATAGGGTTAAAGAATATAAATTTAAATGATGAAGCTTAGTCTCATAGATCTTCTGGCAGCCAGTCTATCAATGTCCCTACTTCGATGGATCGTCACCATTGACAATCCCGTTAATCGATCTTCACCCAATGTTGACCGTAGGTAAGTTTTAGTTCTTCATAAAGTGCTAAAACTTCTCTCTGAAGTTGCTGTCGTCACGGGCAGTACCCCAAAAATGTTTAGAAGCTTTGAAATATTTGGGAAAAGAAGCTTTATTTCAGGTTCATTTAAAGCTTCGACTGCTGTCTTCGGCCTTTGGTTTGCCCAACCTTCTGCCATTTTTTTTTTCCAAAGTTCAAACTCTCCTTTCACAATATCAACATCGCTATCGATATCTGAGGAATACAATGATGTCACGTCCAAGACATCCTCAAATTGTTTTTCGCAGCATCTAAAGGGTAAAATATATTCCAAAAATGCTGCAATTTCAAAGCCATTTTGAAATCAATAGTTCAATTCCTCAATTAAACTATCCACATAAGGAATAAAAACAGAAACTCTATAATAATCTTCTACATTATCTATCCATAAGTTTGCCTTGGTAATTTCAATTCGAAATTGTTTTCTTCGCTTAGTCTCTAGTTTTTAGCATCATTTCTGATTTCTTCAAAGCATTTTTTATATCTTTAATTAAATTGATCACCTGAATAATCTCGACAGAATTTAACTGAAGTTGCTTTGAGGCAGGTAATAAAAGACAACTTGCTTTATGCATGCACGAAAGGGACATTATGAATTGTGTATCACAAATGGCTGTAAGGAAAGACTCTGCCTTTTAGCTATGCGTCCCTATCTTTTTCTTCAGAAAGAACTTCTAAGGCTAAAAGTACTCCAGGATACAGTTCTAAAAAGATATTTATTGCTTCATGGCATTGCACCCAACGAATAGCACACAAAGATTTCAAACGGGAGCGTGATGTTTTGGGACACACTTCTTTAATGCTTGTCTGTAATTTGTGTGTTCTTTTGTCGGAGGAATTTAAAAAAGAACAAATTTCTTTTATCGTTCCTTGCGTATTTGAATGGCACGAATTTCGCATGCTTCGTTGGCAACTAAATTTAGTTTATGACTTGCACAATGTATATAGAAGGCTGTTGGGCAAGTGTTTTTTATAATAACTTACACTCCTCTCGTGTGACCGCTCATTACAGCACATCCGTCCTAGCCTTGTCCTCTCATCTTTGTTTTATGTACTGCATTTTTCTCTAATTCCCTTAACCCATTAAAGCCGACTTTTAAATACTTTTAAAATATAACTTTTTGTTCCATAACTTGTTTATTTAGGTCAGTTAGAATATACTATGAGATTTTAAGATTTTTCAAAACGTTATTTATATTATTTTTTGGTTGGCAAGTTTTCTTGCCAATCGGCTATAGAGAGCACAAAAAAGACGAAAAAATTAAAATATAACATTATGTTATTTAATCTAAAATAAAACAATAATAGACAATGAAATATATATTAAAAAATAAGAAAGACAATGAACAGACATAAATGTTCGAAAAAATGTAAATGTAAACAACCTAACCTATGATACAATATGGTACGTTTTGTGGCGCTCAGGATGAAGAGGCACGTGGCATTTTTCACATCGGTAGATCGATCTTCTTCCACAATTTTTGCATCTTCCAAACTGTTTGTCGGATTTATACAACCAGTGATCTTTTCTGTCATATCTTTGTTGGTTAAATGCATTCTTTTTCAACACTAATGATCTTCCAGGACCAATGGAAGGTATGCCAAACTTTCCTAATATCTCCTGAGAGCACTCACGAGTAAACTGAAGCAATGAAATATCATTTCCCAAAGCTCGATACAATCTCCATCCATTTACAAGAGCTGCTCCAATTCCCCATGAAAACAAGGGCCACCACCATTTTTTTGAACGAATCCTAATTCTATATTGAGAAACAAACTGATTAAATAAATCGACCCCGCCCATGTGCACATTATATGTTTTCAGTGGTTGGGGCATTGGAACTTGTGTCTTTTTTTTTCTGAGCACTACTCCACCTCTCAGACATTACACAAGAAGAAGCTTTGACTTTGTTGGTTGCTACTGATACTGCAGTGTTATTGTTCCGTTTTACGATGACTAAATCTTCACTGCAAGCATATTCAAATGTTCCTCAGGAAGTTTTCTTCATGCTTTTCTTTGGTGGAAGTGGGGCGTTTTCCAGCCGATTTTCTCGGATTGTTCCTGTTCCGTCAATACCTTTTTTGGACAATTCATTCAACAGTGGAATGGAAGTGAAGAGGTTGTCCATCACTACATGATTGCCTTCATGAGCATGTACTTTATTCATAAGACCTAGAACAACATCGGGACCTTGACCTAAACCAGTCTGAGGCAACTTTGTTGTAGAACTACTATAAAGCTCGGCATGAAATAAATATCCATCTGAAGATGCAAGAGTCCATAGCTTGAAACCAAACCTTATTGGTTTACCTTTTATAAATTGTTTTAATCCAATAATATACAAATAAAAAGTATTTCTATTATTGAAATAAATAACAGTTATTTGCATAAATTTCCAAAAACCCTAATATTTTTTCTTTGTAAGATAAATTTTAAAAAAGCAGAATTCCCCCCCCCCCTAAAAAAAGACCTACGTTTTTAGACATTTTATAGCTTCTTAAATTTAATACTTATATTATAGTCTCGTCTTACGTAAGAATTTTGCCTGGTGTCTCCATACTTTTACTTCGTTAGCAAAAACAGAATTGACACTCTCCTCTACCACCTAAATCTGCTTACACAATACTTATAAAAAAGCCGCAAAGCTCCCTTTCTTAAAAAATAATAAATCGAAGCCAATTTTTAGCACTAGGCCTAAGAATGTAATAATAATCATATTGCCATTGATGCATTGTCATTATCGACTTATGCATCAAAAAACGCATCGCAACTAATGCATCAATGTCTAAAAACTTCATACATTAGACGGTTGACAAGATTACTTACCAACGAAAAGAATCAAGGTAACATCCATATAGAAAGTTTATTTAGATACTTTACAAGCAGTCATACATCAAAAACAGACTCTTATAGTTATGATAAAACAGAAAAAAAATTTAAAAGAAGCAATTAAAGGATGATTTTCTGACCTTTTTCCAGATGCTGTGCGAGGCATAATAAAATTCGAAAGAAAACATAAATTGAAGTTTCCTTTTCTTCTAGAAAGCAAAGTGGCAGGAACTAAAATAGCACATTATTTTAATTGTTACATTCTTGGGAAGATAAAACAAGTGGAGCCCCTAGCGTCCTCTATGAGTAGCGGGAAAAAATAAAATGTCTAGTGGCAAGTTTTCTTGCCAAGCGGCTGTAATGGGTTAAAATAACGTTGGCAATATTTAAGGCAGTGCCTTCTGTGATTTTGACAAATCCGAAAAAATTTTCAAGTAACTTTCCATCCAGTATGTACTACCGAAGAGAAATACTTAATTGTTCTTCCACAGAGCAATCAGTTGTCCCATCCCCTAGAATACTGAAGAATTCTGCTTTAGCCACTTCTTTTACTATTTGCTCTTGCAGTAACTCGCCGATTTCCTCTATTATAGAGTTTTGGGTCTCCAGGCTTATGTAGCTGGTGTTTCCAGGATGATCTTTTAGTTGTTGTTTTTTAAAATTTCATCTCCAGCATCAATTTGGAAACGCAGTGCTGCTCTGAATTTCTCTCATTTTCTTTACTGTCTTCTTTAAGAATTCCAGAATCCCGATGTCCCCGCAAGGCAATTTCTTGCCGAGTTCAAAATATTACAGTCTTTATTATGGATGCTAGAATGGTTCTGTTCTTTGATACCTCTTTGGCACGTTGGTCATTTACACGATTTATTACACTAGTTGATTTTTTATTCATGCAGTTTAAAAAATGTGAACAGTCATGGACAGCATTTTGGTGGATTTTAGAATTTTGATGCTTCAAATAGTCTTCAATTGCAGTTCTATATTTCTTGTTGGGGCTTTGAAATAAAAGTCTGTTGTGCATTGAGGTCAGGGGCAAATATTACGCAGAATTTGCAATATGCTCCTTCCTCTTTTTCACTATACGCAAGCCAGTTAAAGTGGTTTAGCCAGTTAAATCGAAAACTCCTATTATCTTTAGATGATTGTGGAAATTTATATACTATTCCAAGCTGCCCAAACCCCTCTTCAATTAGTCATTTCGTCATAGCGTCATCCACTACTGTATCTGTACCATGGAATCGGACAACATCTCTGTTTTTTAAAGCACTTGGGGAACTTTTACTTTCTGGCACAATTAAGCAAGGGATTTTTGAGTAGTGAATGCTGTACTGTCAACAACTTCATCAGGGGGTGCTAATTGAGATGTTACGGCAGGAGTCTCTTTTTCATAGTCTACTTCCATAGTATCGACATTCAAAGACAAATTAACTGTTGCAGATTCTTTTTTAAAAAGTAATTCTATGTTCTGTGTATTTTTCACACTTTTCTCTAATAGCAGTTTCTTTTGCACTTGTCGATAATGGCTGCCTGGGAGCTTTCTCTTTTCTTTATCTGCCTCCATTTGCTTGAATTTACTTCTTGTACCATATTCTCCCTATCAAATGAAGAAAATATACAATTGTTTTGTTTGCAAATAAAACTTTTATGTCCCCCCCCCGAAGGAAAATCGTTAATGCTAATCGTTTTTAAAAATGCTATTGCAATGCAAATTACAATTTTTAAGAATAATTTCCTTAAAATTCTGTTTCTTTAATAATTGATTTCATTAAATTATAAGCAAATTAAACTTTTCTTACCTAATTTAAAAACAGATTTGAATTCAACAAATAATCTCTCTTTAAAAATTAAACACTTTTTTTAAAAATTAAAATCAAAATTGAACAATATCTGAAACATAAATATTGTTAAAACATTTTGATTAAAACGTTGATTGGGATTGTTGTATCAAACAGTAATCAACTTAAAATTTTTTGACGTAAATGTATGTTGATAGAAAAGCATGGAATGTTTCTTACCGCAACAAAAAAATCCCAAGATTCAATCACACAAATTTATTTACATCATAATCAAATTACAAATTTGTGGGTGCAAGCAGCAATATCGAAATTATATGCAGATGTCACAATATTAATACTTCAATAATTAATTCATAACATATCAACTTGGTATTCACGTAAAAAAAAAATAAGAACGGGCTTTCAAAAATCAATACTTCAGTGAAATGAACAATCTTTTTCATCATTGCCATCCATTCTAAGAATTACATAGCTGCTTATATACCTTTAAGAACGAACCTTCTCGAAAAAGGAAATATCTCGAACTTTTTAAACATAACGGTCTGTTGATTATTGACATCTAAAATGTTCTAGAGGTAATGAATTCAGATTTCAGTAAATTATTCCTAAAAGAAGTTCAGCTTATAGTTTGCATAGAGGGTATAATCAAACTGAGATAAGGCTGTGTAGATAGATCATTATTTTTCAGAAAACAAAAACGAAAGTGAAAAATAAAATGTAAAAGTGATGAAAATTAAAAAGAAAAATGGAGTGAAAGTGAACGTGTGTTGAACAACATCACAGGGATCTAATGAAAAAAATACGTACCTTAAATTACTAAAAATCAGAAGAAACTTCAGCTAGCTTCAATCGTCAGATGCTTTTAAATTTCTAAATGATTCTTAAGAAAAGAAAAAAAAAGTAAACACCAAGTTCAATCTAGAATATTCCTCAGGGTCTTGTATTTCTTTTTGTTCAACACATTCTTATGGAATGATACGAATTCGTTTCCGTTTCCAGCGTTTGCATGAGCTTCATTTCTTTGTTTATATTCTGGGAAGAATATTTCTCTTCATAATTGTTTTATTTTCTTAAATGATAGTAAATATACTTTGTGTGTCCGTTTTTTCCTCTTACAACACGAATATTTTAGTTATATTCTAAAAATTATCTATTTTAGATATTTGCGATTTAAATTCTTGTTCTTGTTTATTTTAAATTTATCCTTAAGTTTATTTAAATTCTAAGGTAATTATTTTTATTTTTTAAACTTATATTTTTAGCTTCTTTATTTTTTTAACTTTTGCACCCTAGATTTTTTAAGCTTCATTAAACTTATATGTTTAATGAAGCTTAAAAAATCTAGGGTGCAAAAATAAACAAAAAATTAGCTGTCGAACTTTAAAAAACTGTTGTTAATATTTTACAGAATAGCAAGGAAGCACCCCCTGGCTACGTCACTGACTTCTGAAGAAATTAATATTTAATAAAATTAAGTAATTCTTATTCTTTTAAATCTGTGTGTGATGATTTCATCTAAGTTCATTGATTTTGTGCATTGACTGCTATTTTTATTGAATGAGTTGAATGATTATTTATAATATTAAAATAATTATTAATATAATTTTATTCTTGAAGGAATCAAGAATTTATGACGTAGCGAACAATGGAATAAATGTGTCGTCAAATATTTCTCAAGTGCCTGCAAATGGTATGGCAATTTATAGTAATTTAATAAAATGTAATATCTCTGTAAAATATGCTTTTATTATTTATCTTAATATTTTTGCCAATCTGTCACTTGAATCATAGCTGTGCATATGAAACTCAGTGTCCAAATGTGATATCAAACATTTATTTGTAATTTTTATATTTTAAATTTAAATCTTTTTTAAATTAAATATTTAATTAAATTTATGTTTCCAATTAATTTCTGTCCCTGTTTAGTATATTTTAATTTTGGCCTTTTGATTATAAATTCTATTTTCTTAGCTTCTTGCATGTATATATATGTCCATATTTCTTTTTATTTGCATATTTTAATTGAAATAAGTCAAAATAATAAAATCTTAGTATTAATTAAAATTTAAAAATTCAGGTTAACCCTTTAAAGGGCCATTTTTTTCTAGTAGGGATATATTAAAATAACTTTGAGATTGAGATTAATTTAAGAAAAGTAATTCATTTAGCTTATTGGATGGCATTAATTTTTGGTTAATTAATTGTATTAATTATTAATTAATTAGCAAGTTAAGGCTCTTCTTTATGGTTCGAAATCAGAACATCTAGGTTTGTGTTTCATCGAAACATATTGTGAAAACTTACGTCAACCTTAAAAATTGATAAATTTGGTGGTAAGTATACTTACCACTGCCTTAGAAAGGGTTAAGTGAATATTCACTGAAGGGAGAAATATATTATTTTAGGCTTTTAAAATTTAAGCCCTTCCTCCTGTTGTGGATTTACTAAACTCCTCAACTTATGTTAACTTCTGTCAGAATTTTTATTTTTACCTTTGAATTTTTAAATATAACTAATTCAGTGTGTTTGAAAGCTTTTTATATAGATTTTTTTCAAAGTTAAAATTACTGATTTTTTTCCCCTTTTTTATATTTAGATTTGTTCATTTAAGAGAAATTTTGGAAGTTTTTAAAACAATCTAATTTAGATTTTAACAGATCTTTTAAATAATCTAAAATTAATTGTCTTTATGTTCTATTTTTTATACATTTTTAAAGCATTGCTAATTTTAAAACATTATTAGATTTTGGTTACCTCATACCAGCATATTGACTTAAGATACTTTTAGCTGGTTAGTAAGATTTTTGGAATTTGCTTTTAGTATTTATTGAAGATTTATCTGTAAAAGTAGTTCTTAATTCATTAATATTGTATGTACTCTGTATGCATAAAATGTAAATTTTAATTTATTAATATTCTTATTTATTTATTTTTATTTTGTTATTTTTGTGTGATATAAAGTTCTAGCTAATTCTTTTTAATGCTTAAAATAATTTTCTTTCTTGGTTGTTTTTTTTTCTTAAAATAATTTGCTATAAAGAATCTTTACAAATCATGCTTTCAATTATGCTATGAAGAACTATTATTTTTGTTATTTCATTGGAACAAAATTCCTCTTCCCTAAGAACTTTTTTAGTTTGTTTGAGTTAAACTTTTTGTATCGGGATTGACAAATAAGCAAATAACTCGTATCCATTGACATTTTTTATAGATTCGTCCAACAACAATCAAAGCAAAACTTCGAATGATGTCAATTGTTCTAATACTGCTTTTACGGAGCTGAATATTCCTGTTTATGCTACCGTGAAAGGGGTAATTTTCATTTCCTCATTCATAAAATCACACTTTTATTATTACTTAGTGCAGTTTGTATAGATTAATAACACCTCTGTTAACTGGCTGCAGTGGAACTTCAACTATTCAGGATACAAGACAATTAATGGTTGAAAAAATATTTGAAAAGCTTACCTGTGTAATTTATTTTGAATGTTCTCCTCAGATATTATGACATGCAAAGTTTGTTCATTATGCATTTTATTTGATTTAGTAGTTGTGATTTTTAAAAGGTATTGAATATTTGAGTTTATTGAAGTTGTGAAAAATAACATATATACTTTTTCCACCATATGGAAAGAAAGTGATGGAATATGTGCATATTTTGTATCTCTCTTTCAATTTAAAATTCAAACCTTCTTAACTACCATTTCATTTTTATTATTGGTTATGAGAGATTTTTTTGTACTATTATTTTCATTGCATGGAATTTTGAAATGAATTCCCATTATGTTTCAATGTGTCATTAAAAGAAGAAATATTTTAGAAAGTATAGTGATTTCCCGTTCATATTAATCAATTAATATGTGAATACAAGTCTTTATTTATTTAGCATTTCTAAATGATTTTTTTTATCAATAAGGAAAAAAAGAGCCTTGCACCACTCATTTGATTTATAAAAATGATAATCAAATGCATATATATTTAAAATTGTTGTGAGATCTTGTTTTTCTAATTCAGAGAGAAGATAAATGTTGAATAATAATCCGTGGATTTAAGTCGTTTCTATAAAATTATCTGTAAAATTCATGAACACCGCTGTGCGAGGTGAAAAAAAATCTTTCTGTTGGTTATAGTTGACTTTGCTTCTTTCTTAAAAGTTGTTCCTGCCTGATGAGCACATAAAAGTGTGCACGACTTTTGTAAAATATTTCTTATATTTTGATTATATTTTTACCAAATTATAAGTCTCAATTCTTTTCAATAAATTTCATATTTTTGAAATTATATTTTATATTTCTTTTATTTTAGAGAGCTTCTCAGATAAGATCAGTTCCTTTTACTGGAGACTCATCTGATTCTTCTGATAATGAAGATGCAAGAGTAACCATGACTACAACATCATCTCAAACTACAAGTGGAGACACAGAATCTTCAGCATCGCTTGGTGCTGGTGCTCATGATAGCAGTCCCACAGAGAAGAAAATGTTTGTCAATCATAGAATATCTTCCAATCCCACTCCTCCTCCTTATAATTCACCATCTGTTTTATCAAAATGCCATGGTTCTTCTGCTTCTCCTATGAAAATTGCTCGTAGAGGTAAATTTTTCACAGAAGTTTATTTGAATTCATCACTGTACTTTTTGTGAAGTTAAAAGATGTTTCTATTGTAACAAACTGTGCATCAAATTGTTGCTTCTTCAAATACACTTATATTCACAATGCTTACAATTTCTTCCTATAAAATTGGATGCAAATTTAATTTCGACAAATTTATATATTTTATCTCACAGAAGAAAACAAGTACAGACCAGAAAAATATCATTAAGTCAATTATCACTTCTTTCTAATTGCTTTGATTTCAGTATTGCATTGAATACACAATGAAATTTACTGTGGGAAAATGTTTTGTTTGTTTCTTTAGAATCAATTTTTAATTTGCATTATCTAAAATCTATGTTTGAACATTTGAGTGGACTCGTATTTCTATTTCACTCTTTCATTCTGAAAATCATATTGCTTATAGTTCATTTTGAACTCTGCAGGCAGTTGTGTAGTGTTTTGTAAATCTTTTATTTGCTTTGTGATAATGATAGTTATATTTACAAGGTAATATCTATAGAAAGTGCTGGTTTTTCCTCCTTTTAGAAATGTCCAATGAATCTGTTTTATCCGATGACTATGCTGTCCCACCGGATGCTGTTTCTGTGGATGTTATTAGCATTACTTCGACAGACAATCATTCAAGTGTTACAAACACCCCAACTTTTATTCGAAGAATATTGTATTCAGAGGATACTCAGAAAAAGGTAATGAAAATTGCTCATAATATAATCCAAATAAACCAGACTTTATATAAAAACTGCTATCTCTTTATCAGAAATTACTTTTTAGCATACACTCATTTAAAGCTGTATAAAAATTGAGTTTTATTAGAACTGACCCTCTGTTGAAAGATAATCATATCAATGTAGATTATTTGAAGAACACTTGGTAACTAGTAACTATCTTTTCAGTACCTTAATTTAAATAGCTATTAAAAGCAGAAGTAACCACAAGTCAAAACATTTCAAGTATGCCATATATTCTTCAACAATATAAATATGAATTAAGGGAAGTTTTAATTGTGAAAGAGTTAAAAATACAAAAAATATTAACAAATAACGGTGAGGAATGAGAATCTGGTGGATGACGTCATCAGAGGCCATTCATCCATGCAGATAAAAAACCAGAATAGGTTTTCTGTAGAGGAAAAAGACTTTAAGGTCTATATTTAAGAAGAATTTTCCTCTAAGGCCTGAACCCACTCCTGAATAAATCATTGTAATTCGCAATATTTCCTGGATGTTGCTGCACTTGCTCGCACCAATTAAATTGCTTCTATTATTGTTTATTTTGTCTTTTTACTTTCTCGTATGCAAAGAGAAAGTTGTAATCGTCAAAAAATTCGAACTCGAGATTTTGACGAATCTCCACGTTTTAGACCTCCCTGAGTCCGAAAAACACAATTTTGGAATTATGTCTGTGTGTGAACACGATAACTCGAAAACTATTAGAGCTACGGGGATGAAATTTGGTGTGTGGTCTTTAAACATAATTTGTAGGTTTCTATCAAATTTTGGACAAAATCCGTCAACGGGAAGTCTGTCTGTATGTTCGAGGTCATGCGAACGCTATAACTCAAAAACTTGAAAAGCCAGACGGATAAAATTTTATACACAGTTTTATCGTCATGATTGTAGGTCTGTATAAAATTTTGGGCCAAATCCGTCAAAGGGTTGACTGTCTGTTGGTCCGTATAATTTACTTTTGAAGAGAATGAAGCATTGAAGCATGCATACTGGTTACTGCTGTTCCCGTAATACGGTCATCTTGGCTCACTGCCAAATTCTTCTCGAATAAAAGTGAATTAATTATGGAGTGTTTTCTTTTAATTTTTCTTTCACGCCGAAACATTTTTCTCAATAAGACTTGCATATTTGATTTGCTGTTAGTTTTATTTTGTATATTTCGTAATGCATTTTTTTCTGAGTGGATTTTGCATTATTTTTACTCTGACAGAACGAAAGTAGTTGTTAAAAGTAAAGTTATAAAGTAACAAACCAAAATTAGTGTCAATTGATTCATAAGTTCTGTTCTTCATGCTTTTTTAATTTCTTAAGCACTCTGCCAATGTGCATGATATTTTCAACTACAACTATCAGTAGTAAATTTGTAACAATCAGATCGGAGATATTGCTGGCAAGCTAAAAGGCTGCTTAGATGTGTGTAAATCTTTTAGTAACTTACATTAGATAATTGAAATTTGGTATGTGGTCTTCTAATTTATCCACGCGGTGGGAGGGGAAACAGCACCTTTTTGGGGAAGTATACGAGAAAGTTTAGGGGAGGCCACTCCCACTGGTTGATATTCAGTCATATATTGTACCTTTTGATTTCGAATAATAATATTTCCTATAACTAATTAGCACAGTTTGTTGCCTTTTTCGTGACTTCATGCATTTGTTATGATCATGGGATATCTTAATTATGCCAGTTGTATTTTCTGTGCTTATTCAATGTTGAGTCTTGTTTGCATTTGTATTTTCACAATTTTTATGTTTATTAATGTACCAAAAAAAATCATATTTTTAAGTTTTGATTTGATGTAATTTTTGAATTTTCATTTTTTAGTTTTCTAATTGAAACAAGCTTATTCATCCCATTGTTTATGTCATAAGTATATATTAAAAGAACAATTTTGGATTCAATAGGAAGTTCTTGAGAAAAGTGGCTATCTAACAAAACTGGGAGGAAAATTTAAAACTTGGCGAAGAAGATGGTTTGTTCTCAAAAATGGAACACTTAGCTATTATAAGTCTCAGGTAATATTTATGTGTAATTTTTTATTTCCGTATCAAGTTCTTTAAATATTTCACTAATTCTATAATTGTGAATATGTCTATAAAACTGTAGATTGCTAAAATTTTTGGCATATATTTGATAATTTTGCTGTTTACTACGTTTTTAATATCATGCATTTGCCCATTATTAACAGTTTGATGTTGAAAACCTTCACTTTTTTCTTTTATGAGAAACATCCTTTATAAATATTTCAACTATTTACTTTATTTTGTAGACTGATGTTAATAGGAAGCCACAAGGACAGATTGTTTTGGACAATGTTTGTAGGGTGAACCGTGCAGAGGGTGCTGCAACATTTGAGGTTAGTTGAGACATTGTGTTCAGTAAATCCTCAATTTAACGAACCTTGAATCAGCAGATTTAATGGACAGGATTTGAGTAATATATTAAAAGTATTTTGAGGGGAAAAGAGAGGAATTGTTGAGATGAAAACTTAGACCAGGATAATAATAAAGGAGTTTTAAGAAAATTCTTGTTACTGATATAATATATATATATTACACTTACCTTATTCAAAAGAATATCGGTTGTATTGCAATGCATTGTTTTAAATATTGTTCTTAAAAACTGTTTAATGGACTTGCCATTTTACAGACACCCTTACACCCCACTCATAATTTTTTAACTTAAGGATAACTGTGCTTTAGTTAGATTAAAAAAACACAGAGCAAATATTTTGCTACATTGTTCTAATATAATGTTATCTTCAGATTTCAACTGGCAAAAGAACTTACTACTTGACTGCAGACTCCATTAGCATGATGGAGGAGTGGATTAAAGGTAATGTTACTTTAAAAAATTTGCTTATAATCTTTTATAATTTGAATCTCCAAAATTTGATAGAAACCTACAAATTATGTTTAAAGACCACATACCAAGTTTCATCCCCGTAGCTCTAATAGTTATCGTGTTCACAGACAAACATAATTCCAAAATTGTGTTTTTCGGATTCGGGGAGGTCTAAGATGTGGAGATTCATCAAAATCTCGAGTTCGAATTTTTTGACAATTGCAATACTTTCTCTTTGTATACGAGAAAGTAAAAAGAGTGGTGCTGCTGTCTGCCGCATCGTTGCCAAGGCAACGAGGTAGAAGACGTGACATTGAGATGCCTATTCTATTTACACAGACTATAGATGTGTACAATATTGTCATTAGTCAGTATGCTTTCTTCTTCATGTGTCACTTTACGTGGACTGGGTGGAATAATTGCAAGTTCTATGTCATTATCTTCATCTTCATTCACTTCATAATTCTCGGGTTCTTCGAACATTTCTTGCATTGTAAGACCACGAAGCATGATTTTGTGCAGTTAGAGTCTTTAAATAATGAAGAAAATATTTTATTTTAGAACCTAATCCCAGAGAAGGTCTTAAACAATATAAAGGAAATTTATCTCAAAAATGTAAATCGAAATTTTCATATAAAATGTGTTTATTTAATAATATAGCACATTGACAAAGGAATGATAATGCATTATGCCATTGTCCCATTACTGGAATGTCCAAAATACTTGCACTTACATTAAAATCTAGCACTTACCTCAGGAATTCCAGATTCAAATGAATATTATACAGGTATTTTTATATTTATAATAAACAGATCTAGATAATTAAATATAAATTTGTTGTTGATTTGATCCTACATGCCAACTTACAATGTTTCTGAACTAAAACCTTAAACATGTGCTTATTAATTCATTTCCTACAATAAGCTAATTAGTGAGAAATTATTTTTATTGAGATTGTTACTTTTATAATAGCCAGTTCAACATTTAGATACAAAAATCAAGATTAAAAGTTCTACTGCTTAGATAGAAATAAACAAAAAACGAGTGTCCCAAAAAATTGATTATTGCAGATAATGGGTTAGCTCGAAAAGCTAAAGCGGCACCATGGACTAAAGTCTAGAAAATAATAAATATGAAAAATCATTTTTTTTAATAAAGGATTTTTATCAGTGTATTATAAGAAAAAAATATTTTTCATCAAAAATCTGGAGATCAAAACAAAAATCTTAAAAGAGTGAGGTGCAGAAAACAACGGAAGGTTATAAAGCCACAATGAATATCATAAGAAACGAAAAAAAATCCTAAACATTCTTTATATAAAAATTAAAATACATTATAAGTGAGATTACATTTCCAATTTACTTAGAAATTTTCTATCTGCGTCTCATGCTTTTGCGATTTTTGATTTAAAGAATATTTATCTTTTTAAATACAGTGTGTTTTTATCTGCTTACTCTGCTTTACGCTGCTCTCCGGAAGAACTTAAACTGAATAAAGCCAATGATAATAACAGTAATTGTAATTATGTAGATCTAGTAATTAAAATTTTAGATTCAGGAATTGTGGTTGGTATCTATGACAAAAGAAATGACTTTAATTTTAGGGCTATTTCTCTTTGTCATTATCATACCAATCTCAACCCAAAAGTCATAAAAAAAAATACCATCCACTGTCAAATCAAAAATATTTGCAACAGCCATTCTGCTAGTGTCAAGGCCATTGACAATTTAAAGATTAATTTAAAGTTAAACGGCTACCCTGTACATTACTTTAAAATTAAGAATTAAAGTATTTTTTTAATCTCTCGGGTTTTATTTAATTAATTTTTTACTTCTCAATTTCTCCATTGCACTGTAAGTGGCTTTAATACTCATACAACACCTTCTGACATTTTTGTAAAGGCTCACTACAAATTTCTCTGAATTTATAAAAATAAAAAGGAAAACAATTTTAAAAAATTTTAAATACTGAAAAAACAAAATAACTACAAAAATTTTTTTATGAAAAATCAACAAAAATTTTAGTAAGTTTTTAGTTAGTGTATCCCTCACTAGATGGAGGTAGGTGCGCACACCTATATACAAAGTTGACTTTTGTAACGGCGTTCTTTCTTTTCTTCCATTGCACATCTTGACTGAGAGATTTTAAGCCCTTCTTTTCAGGCTTTGTTTAAAAGACTGTTTTGAATTTCTTCTTTCTGGATAAATGGTTTGTTTTCCAATTTATTCCGGGGTGGGTTCAGGCCATTGAGGAAAATTCTTATTAAATTTAGACCTTAAAGTCTTTTTTTCCTCTACAGAAAACCTATTCTGGTTTTGAATCTGCATGAATGAATGGCCTCTGATGACGTCATCCACCAGATTCTTATTCCTCATTGTTGTTCATTATTATTTTTGTATTTTCTACTCTTTTGCAATTTAATAAAACTTCCCTTAATTCGTATTTATATCTTTGTGCTTCACAATTTGTCCTGGATGATGCAGCACTTGCTTACACCAATTAAATTGCTTCTATTATTTTATATTTTGTCTTTTTAGATATTCAATTCCTTTTATAAGTATAGATAAATTAAATATTCGCTACTTTTTTGAACTTCAACTCTTTTATTTACTTGATCGCTTATTTTTAATAAGTAATATAAATTTTAATGTAAAAATTGTCATCATTAATTTTTCTGTTAATTTTCCTTTTTTTTTTGTATTTGCAGTTCTCCAGAATGTATTGCGTCGGAATGCTACAAAACTCCTCTTAACAAAGGATGACAAACCTGCTGCAGAAGGGTGGCTAACAAAGGTAATGCAGCTTTTTTTCAGTGGCTAATTTTGTGTTGGTAATAAAACTTGTATGTTTTCAACATACATTTTTCAGAATTCTTATGATAGCTGAAAAACATGTAATAATTATATTATGTATATTAGCTCATAAAATTCGGAGAGAAAAGAACTTTGTATGCTTCTCAGTTGGTCGTCTGATAATATTTTTGCATCCTATTAATGCATGTAGGTAACTGACTTAAAATATAAATTACTTCTGTTTCACTTCCAAGTATGAAATTTTATTTGAAAGAAAAAAGAGTCGTTTAATTCATTCAAATGATTTAGTATGTTCTCATTTAGGTTCTTAGATATATTGTTACTGTCAAATGTTTACAATATGCATTTCATTTTCATGCTAGGTGAAACATGGACATTCACGTCGCTGCTGGTGTGTTTTAATTGGCAGGATGTTTTTGTACTTCAAAACTCCAAATGACTGTGTAAGTTTTTATTCTATCTCTGTTTATAATAATGTATCATTTAAATTCAGAATGAACTGTATTTGAGAGTTAGTTATGGGGAAAATGAATGATGTGCTCTAGTACTTAGCTTTAGTATTACTCTTGATGCTAAAATATTTGTTATAATTGATTTTACAAATTGTATTTTAAATGCTATTCTAAGTTAATGATAATGCTTCTAAAGTATGTAAATTGAAGATCTGTAAACACAGTGAACGCTTACTAGTTAAAGCATTAGATGCTTAGTTTTTCAGAAAATCTAAAAAAAATTTAAAAATCTTTATGATGAGTTTCTTTCCTGATAGACAAGTATTAGAAATGAATAAAATACAATCTTTTCATAAAATTCTATATTTTTTAAATTTCCAAAATACACCTTAGTTTAAATAAGCATACAAGATGGTTCAAAACTCTTGGTATAAGCATTAAGGAGTGATGAAATTCATCCTAGACAAGCACAAATTATCATAGAATGTGTGGTTGTACCTTAAATTGTGAAACACCTTGGTTGGTAATTGCTGTATTCTGAAATGATGAAACACAAGAATGACATTGAAAGAAAACTGATGAATGTATGAACCGATGATATAGAGACCGGTGGAAACAGACATTCCTCGTATGACAGTCTCATTAGAATTACTTGAATTGTCATCGTAGATGAGTCTTGTGATGCCACAGGAAATAATCCAGGGCTGAGAAAATGATTGACCATGCCGATTGGAAAATGTCATCTTCACCACTTGAGTTATGACCATGCATTGAATGAAAGTTTATGCTTATTTATTTGTGTTCTGTCGCACCTTGTACCAAGAGTTTTAAAACACCATTTATATTGGAATTTTTTTTTTGTATGGGGTCTTTTAAAACTAAATGTCAGTCATTTTAAGCTAGTTTTGAAAATCTAAATTGCATTCATTCCATTCAGCACTATTCAATAACCTCGTAAACGGATGGAAAGATCGAAACATTATTATCATGTCTTATGTGTTGTAATATGTAAATCTTTGTATTTCTAGACCAAATGATTAATTTGACGAGTGAGATACATTGTCTCTTTTTTTCAGAAAATTGATTTGTAAATCACTATTGTAATGGTCGATAAAGCATACTTAATATCTTTTTTTAGGGAAAATATCAATTATGCTTTATGTAAATTGAAATATACTGATTATTTATTGTTTAGCAAGAGTTATTTAACCTCCAATTCTTTCATATTGTACTTTATTTGTAGAATCCACTTGGTCAAATTAATATGCGTGATGCTAGAGTCGAAGAAGTTCTTCATGTTTCTGATAGTGATGAAGAAGAAAATGATCATAATAAAATTACAAAATCTGAATACACAGTTGGAATTTTTCGTAATCATCAAGGGCCAACATATTTATTGATGGACAGCAAACAGGAAATGGTGAAAAGCTACTTTTTATGCACTGTTAAATAGTTCATTTGTATACTTGAATAGTTGTATGATTAGTTGAAATTAATGCAAAGAGTTTCTTCAGTTTTTTTTTTTTAATTATTGAAGAATTCTCAAATTTGTCTTTTGTACTCGCAATTAAAAGTCTCATTTTTTAAAGATATATATGTGGTAATTAAGATGAATTATTTTCTTTTCGTAATAAGTGCTCCAAATTTAAAACTTAAAGCAATAAACAAATACCCTATATTTTCTGGCAGGATTCCCTAATTATTTGCTGTGTCTAAAGATTGTTTATTGCCCCCACATACAAACCATCCATATTTATATTACAGATTTTGGGGAGTAGCAAATGAATGTTAAAAAAACTGTAATAATTCCAATCTTAAGTGGAGTTTCTTATTGATACTTATTAAATGAATTTTATTATTACATTCTTTTTATTGAAACTTCCACAAACTTAGTTTCTGAAATTGACAGATTGCCTTCAAAAGCTCAGTTACTTGAACGCAGGTGTTTGTGTATATACAGGGTGGTCATAAATTATTGGACCCATTTAAAAAATTAATTTTAAAAAACCTTATAATGTAGCAGCTTCTTTTTTTTAAAAAAAAAAGTATCTTAAAAAGTTCGCTTCAGATAGATAACGCACCATTATGGCACGCTAAATCTGCTGTAGCGGGAGATTCCCAGCACAAGTATCAAAATGGCGACAGTTCAGCAGAAGGCATGTCTCTGGTTCCATGAAAGCAAATCAACTGTAACTGTTCGAAGATGTTTTCACCCAGAGTATCGAAATTGTCAGTCAGAACTCCATCAAGCATTGGTATGAACAATTTAAGGAACAGAAAATGTGCTGGATGACCATCGGACAAAGTTGTTGAACAAGTGAGGGAGACTTTCACTCCTTAATTGCTCATACTAATGCTTATTGGAGTTCTTACATGGAGACCAACAATTTCGATACTCTAACCGAAAACATCTTTGAACTGTTACAGTTGATTTACTTTTGTGGAACCAGAAACGTGCTTTCTGCTGCATGGTAGCCAATTTGACACTTGCATTGGGAATCTCCTGTTGCAGCATGTTTAGTGTGCTGTAAAGGCAGCTTTTCATCTAAAAAAACTTTTTAAGCTGCTCTGTCATTTAAAAAAAGAAAAACAAAGTTTCTACATTATAGGGGTTTTTGTTATTAATTTTTAAAATGGGTCCAATAATTTATGACCACCCATTATATCCCTTATTTTGCTATGATTGCCAGTTACTTCTATGTGAAACATTTCTTAATATTAGATCTTGTGATTAATTGTATTTTTTTATAATTCTGTCTAATATGTTACATATTGCACACTTGATTTTACTGAACAAATATTTCCTTTGGAAGAAATAATATTTTAAGATACCTATTATTCATAAATATTTTTAAATACTTATTAAGAATCTCTAATTTCTTTTATTTCTGTGCATCAGAGGTAAAAGGCACTGTGTCGCAAATGTTAAATTTTTCAGGAGAGCCAGTTGAATGATTCTTTTACATGTTTTCTTAAATTTTGCACTTCTATTGACACTCTTTGTAAACTTTTTAATGGCGTAGTACATACAGTTTACACATATCTAACATACATATTTTAGATTTTGGTAATCTTTAATAATAATTTGTAATTAAATAATTATTGTTTAATTACTGGACTTAGTGCCTTTTACCTCTGTGATAACAACTGTATAGAACATTATTATGAAAGCATTATGTCCTATGTTAGGAAATTAAAATTCAGTTTATAATATGTAAAATAGATGTATTTGTGTTCCCATTGTTTTATTACACTACAAAATTTTTGTAGAAGAAAGTAAAAAAATGTTACATAATATCAGGTTTTAAAAATGTTATAACATAATACAAAGTAGTAAAATTAAAATTTCAGTCTTCTTCATCTCCTGCGTAGTCTGCAACACTCTTCGTGTGTCTCAAACTTTTATAGAAGGGATGACCTTCAGCAGGGATAAAATGTCATATTTTTCTGAAGAAATAGGCCTAGATTCTTTAGCATTTACTTTCAGAGTTGGTGGAAATTCCAATGCTTTTCGAGTCTTTCTCTTTAAATCTACTTCCTTAAAATCATTTTCTAAAGAAATTTTGTAATAAAGGTTGCCAATATTTTCTTGTGTAACTTGTTGATGAATGTTGAAGTTTTTCCTTATTTACATCCGTTTTTCTGTACACCATAGAACAATTTCCTTCACTGTACGAAGACTTATAAAGTTTTTGAAGTCCAGTAATTCCATGTTGTGTACAGTGAATTTTTTGGACATTTGGCTAATAACATTTTGCCAATCGTGAGGTGTTAATATGGTTAATGGTGGAAGTTTTTTTGTCTTGCGTTCAACCAGAGCATAGACTGTGTCTGCTTCCATGTGTGTATGTCCTCACAATAGAAATTTATGATTAATTACTTTAACCTGACTGTATTTATTTAGAATACAAAAATAACACATAATAACCTACATTTTTATTCTGCCCAAAACAGTTGTCCATCCAAATAGTTATTGCATTAGTCATTGAATTTGGTATAACACTATCTGCTCATTTAAGTAAAGCATAGGCAATCTCGTTTCCTCCATGTCCTGCCTTCGATTCATCCCACATAACGCAGTGTGTTGAACCATCAGTTGAATCGCACAATGTAAAGTTGAACGTCTACAACTTTCTTCGGTAGAAACTTTCACTGTTTGATAACTTTGGTGTTGCAAGACACTTCTGAAGATCAGCAGTTATTACTTCATGGCTAGAATTTTTCTTTAAATCAGCAGTATCACTAGATTTTTGTTCATGTCGGTTTTTTGCTTCTTTTAAATGAACATTATAATTTGATCTGATTTTCTCTTTTTGTTCTTCAGATAAATCAAATTTCAACTGAGAAATGTAAGAATCACATGCATTGCAGGTATCACTTTCAAGAGATGTAAAAGACAAATTGAATTTTTTATTAAAAATATCAGAGTATAGCCATTTTTTTCAATACACACTGGTCTAATGTTATGTTCAATACAGAATTGTAAATATAACTTGTACATTCTTGAAATGCTGAGACCTGGCTCTAAAAAGTTTTTCCCCAACCTATCTCTTGAATGGCAACTGTGATACGATCCTCCTTCTCGTCTTTTCTTGATTGCATTAATAACAACTTTATTCAATACACAGAGTGCGTTTAGAAGCATTGTTTCGCAAATCGTAACTTTTTGTTTATTCACTATAAAACCGTACACCAAGCTTTTTTTTTTTTTTCCACCCTCTCTTGGCCGTGATTGGTATATTTCCTTCACCTCAATGCAAGAACTAATATATTGTCTTTTAATATTAACATCTTTCCCTTCATTTCAGTATTCCTTAAATATTTCTATTCTTTTATTTTCTGGAATTTTTCCCTCACATTTAAATTTACAGGTACATGGAGGCTTAATTTTTCTTGCAGCAATGTTCTTCCCTCTTTTGTTTATGTACTGCTGCCCTGCTGCATATCCCGACTTCCGCTTGCTACGCATCCATTGTAGTGGCTGACGTTTTCTATCTTCTTTTACAATTGTTGACTTATTTACAACCTTTCTTCTTTGAAAAGTATTTGTTGAAGTTTCATCAGGCTGAATCTGTACTTTCTTCATCTGGGCAGTAGTTTGTATCTTCATTTGTGTCAACAATTTCACTTTCACTCAAATATAAATCATCATTCAAGATATGGTACTTTGTCACGGATAATGGATCATCAGTATCTAAAGTTCCATCTTTTGAACAGGAAGGCTCATCTTTTCCAAAATTAACATTTTCATTTGGTTAAAAGGAGGGAACATCCATAAAATTAGCATCCATGACATCTGAAAGGAATAAAATAATTTTACATGATATTATAATTTAAAACAATATTTACAAGTTTGTAAATCTTAACACCATTACAAGTTCGTAAAACTACAGTAGTTATAGATTATTTATGTCTCTTGGTGGTCAATCTGAGCAAAATTATTTTTATGCATTTCATAACAAAAATGCTACTCAGAGCACTGAGAATAAAATTCCTTTTAAGTAGTTAACTTGCTTTGTATTTTCTTATTGCTCTGGTCTAGAAAGTCATATTTTTTTTAGTTTCACTTAATATTATAAGTTAATGGAAAGCAAAAATATAAAGGTATTTTATTCTTAGTATTTTAATGTAGACTATGTTCCTCTCATTGGGGTCTCGGGAAGGAAATTTATTAACATGCCAAAACACCATAAAAAACGTTGTATGGGAGATTCTCTATATCTCGGTAACTACATATGTTAAAAACATAAGTAATGTCTTATTTTAGAGTTAAAGGGTAACAAGAGAAGTTACAAAAAAAAAAAAGAATCGTGAGTAACAAAGATAAACCGAGAAAATGTGAGAAACAAAAAGAGTCCTACGCCTTTAACATCACGGCTGTTTTAAAAAGACAGCCTCCCTTCATAATTTTTAGATATAGTTTTATTTTGTACTCTTACCTTTATTTTCCTGTATGTTATTTTTTGTTTCCTCCAAAGCAAGGTTTACCATCATCACTCCACGAGAGGTTATTACGCTTTTTCGTAAATTACTTTTTGAATTCATTGTAATTGTAAACACATTCGAATAAAGAAGGGAAGCAAACAAAATGTACACACAAGCGTATTTGTAATGTTCACAGACAAGTTGCAACACAGAACTGAAAGGACTAGTCCCACTACAGTGGTGGGGGTAAAGGGCACTGTACGGATATAGTGCTAGCTTATTCTCAATTTTCTGGAGGTAAACAGTAGTGCTCTTTACCTCGCAAGTACGTTGGTACATAGTGCTTTTTCCAACTGGCTAAATCTGTTATTTTTAGACTTAGGACATAGTGCTTTGTACCTCTGAAAAAAAATGCATAGGACACTGTTAAAACCTTAATTTCGTAAAAAAATGGACATAGTGCCTTTTACCTCCGATACACAGATTTATTTCTTCAAATTAATGCTACTTTGGGCGACATTTTATTGTTTTTTGTCCATAGTTTTGTTTTGACACTTACAAAACTTCTAAAAACTTTTGAACTAAATACTAGAGTTGCTATGTTCAATTCGATAATTTTTACTGTTCTTAAATGTCATGGTTGTGCATCATATATGCATCGAATTATTATTATTGTGTCATTCATTGACATTATAATAATATGATACAAAAATTGCATGGAATTCATTAACCTCTCAAATATTTTACTGACTCTTGAGTTGAATAAAGCAACGCATTCTTCAAACAGAATGTGTCATCTAATTAGAAAGTAGAGAAAACTTAACAATTAACCCTTTTAGGACGACTGTCATGCGGACGTGCCATCTGTTTGCCACATTCTCTCCCGACTGTCACAAATACATGCCGACTCTTGTGGCTTTTAGCTACTGACTGTCACATCAGAGTGACCATCAGCTTCAGTGCAATTAGGTTTAACTAGAAAAAGTGTGCCACCTCTCAGCAGCCCAGCACGATGGGAAATGTCAGCCAGATCGAACCGCATGTTTTCCATGCGGCTGTCCTCAAAGGGTTAAGGGCCATAAAGCTTTGGAATGCCGCCATCAGATATCATTTTCGGGCATGCATATTAGAATTGATTAATATTTTAATGTGCAGGGTTTTTTTACTTCAAATATAAAAAAAAAATCATTACTGGAAATTAGTTATTGAATGGTAAAAATTATATAATTAATTATATTTCATACAGCTTGTTCAGTTTTTTTTTTTCTTCTAATTGTGAATAAATCTTTTAGGATTCTTGGTTGTATCATTTAACTGTTGTTTCATCAGGAAATAATTTGGCCGGAACTCATTATGAGCAGCTAATTGCAAAATTAATGGAGGTTAATGGAGATGAAAGTAAGATATTCAGATTGATTTTGTATGCCTGCTTGATTATAATAAGTGTAATTCTGTATTTTAATATTATCTGTAATGCTTTTGTTTGATTAGGCTGTGTTGTTTGGAAGCACCCTCTCCTTCTTTACTCAAAAGATCCTATCTCACAGCCTTTGACTACCCTGCCATCTGAACAACTTCAGCTGGAGGCAGTGAAAATGTTCAAGGTAAATTTGGTTCATATATGGATTTCTGGAGAAATATGTATGTTTTTAAAATATGACATAAACTTTTTACATATTAGATTATTCTTGACTATGCAAGAATTACTAAAAATATTAAGTTTATGCTATGTATTTTTTAAAAAAGTTTTTAAAATGAGCCTTGCCTTGATGATGTTTAAACACCAGTTTCATTTTGAAACCAATAATTCAGAGTATGCAAATTAGTTAAAATTTTTTGTAAAGAAATGCTTACAAATATATCATTTTATTAGTACTGTTTCTTAGAAAATTCAGTTTATATGATACAATTTTCTGGAGTTGATATGGTTCAAGTTTTATTTGTTCCTTCATTTGAATAGAGTATGTGTCTAAAGTTTATGAATAGAGTTTTTCTGGCCTTATCGTTGCACTGTGAATGTTAATTATAGTTTTTGATAGTTTGTGTGAAGATCTGTCTCCATGTCTTAAGCAGGTTTTTAAACACATTTAAATGGTTGTTTTTTTGCCTTGAAACCATTCCCTTAATTCTCCTGCATAAGTAGAACAAATTTTATGTGGGTCCCATGGCTTTGTCTTTAATCCCCCATTTTCATACCAAAATAACCAAAGTGCACTTTTCACGCAAAATTTGAAATATTTCTTTTTTTTTTCATTGTATAGTTACAATAACTGTAGCAGAAACAATCTTATGAATAAGCACATCTGCTGGAAGCCATTTCTCTCAACCGCAATCTATACTTATAAAAGGCAATGTTTGTGTGTGTGTGTTCAATGTACAGACGAATCTATCGCACTTATAGCCTTGAAATTTGGCCCACAGGTAGTCTTAATGGTGACTCAATGCACCTCGAAGCCAAAATTTTATCTAGAAAATTTTTTATTTAATATTTTGTGTTGTTTTGGGTGATTTTTCGCACTAATTTCTCAATAGCATGGCTTCAGATAATTGTACAAAAAAGAAATAGATACACCATCGGAAAGAGCAAACGATTTATGTTCTAATAAAGTGAATTTTGAATTTCTAACATAGTTAACTGAATTTTGAGAAATTTTTTAAAAATAGTCAGTTAACCCCAAAAAACTTGATTTGGAACTTCCATTTCTTGCATCGGCCGTTCTAATTTTGATATCAATTTGAAATTTGCTGAAGTAATAAATATAACCTTTCTCTGTGATTTAAAACAAGAATGGTTAAAATTGAACAGTTGGTTGAATTTTAATTAATTTTTTGCTGAAGTGTTAAAAAATTCTCGCTTTAAAATTCCTTTCATGATTTTTCGTAATCAAGGTCGCGTGACGTATTTTCCAAACATGCATTTCGTCGAAGCCACATGACGTCATAATCCCTTTACTTCGCGTCTGATATCTTTAGTTACAGAAGACTGGAAAAAATGAAATATGTCTTCAAGGAGTGTTTACATAATGTGGCTTCAAAGTTTAAACCTGAGGTGGAAGATTTCATCTCTCTCTCTCTTTTTTTTTTTCCTTCTTCTCTGATTCATTTTGGATATATTTATTTAAATATCACAGAAATTATGTTTGTCGTATTGTTCCATCTGAAATCGTTTAAAATTTCATTCAGTAAGCCTTCCCAACATGCATTGTTGCAATTTCATTGGCTGATGGTGCAGAGCGCAGGATACATCATAACCTTCAACTCAATACCTTCGATTATTATTTTCGGCGGTGTTAACGGGTTTATTTGTTTTGCATATTTTGTTTCCTGTATAATAATTATTTTCATGTTGCAGTTTTTTAATATTGTTTCAGATGAACGTAGAAATGTCATTATAGCAAAGAAAAATAAGGGGGAACTCAATAATGTGTATCTTTTGATTTCAAAACTTTTTTGTGTCATTGTGGGCAATTTATTATTATTATTTATTTATTTATTTTATTTTTTTTTCTCTCATTTTGTTGAAGTCCTGATTCCACGGCAACGCTGTGCGCATATTGCTAGTACAAACTAAAAGTAAAAAGCACTTCTACTCAAAACTGGGAATTATATACAAGTGTACGTAACTGAACAAGAAAGACATTGATGGGCAATTTTTTCCTCTTCTTTCTTTGGCTTTGCTGTTATGATTAACACACAATCAGTTTAGAAGAAAATCTTAAATAAATAATGGTTTATTCTTTCTTGGATAGAATTTGGTAGGAAAAATTTAATACACAATCAGTTTAGATGAAAATCTTAGATAATGAATAGTTTATTCTTTCTTGGATAGAATTTATATACAAATTATTATTTAAAATCTATAAATATGTTAAATAAGTTCATACAAATAATACCTTGCTCTTAAATATACTAAATCCGTACACATTAAAGTTGAGATTTTTGGCAAAACTGTTCATAATGGAATTTTTAAATTATTTTTTAAAGTAATTAACACCCCAAAAACTATAAGAAATACAATTTTTTCATTGCAGACTTTTGTTATTGGATGATATGCCTCTGTTGTCTGATGACAATGAATGAACTTTGACAATGAATGTTTGCCCTTAAAAGTCAAATAGTTTTCTTCAAGTTCAAATAATGTCATTTAGGCTATCAAATGCCAGTATTAAAATCATTCCTTTGTGTGAAATGCATTTTCACTTTCACTACTTATTTCTACACATTAAAGATTTTTGAACAATGTTCTTGATTCATCAACATCTGGACAACTGATTATTAAGAAATATTGCTTGCATAATAATATCTTCTTTTTTCTCTTTCAGTCTATTCAGCTATTTATTTCTGTTCCACTGGATACTTCTGGGATAGAGTATCATGTTGCTTTGGCTCAAAATTCTCTACTGCAGTGTCTCATATGTCCAGAACTACAAAATGAACTATTTTGCCAACTAATTAAACAAACTTCTCGACATAGTCATCAGAAAATTGGTGTCCAGGTAAATTTATCTAGATGATAAGCATGAAAATTTTCCCTAAGCTTGGATATCTTTTAATCACTATATTAGAATGGACAGTGGCGGCTCGTCGGCTCGGAAACAAGCAGTGCTGCAAAAGTTGTATAGACCTAAGTTGTAGTTAATTTTGTGCTGATTATTTTGATATATAATGATGTTATACTAAAAATTGATAGTTTTTGAGTTATAAGCAAAAAACTGGGGGGGGGCGAATTTCATGTTTTTTGGGTTATAACTAAAATTCCAAAAAAATTTATTGGTGGCAAACCTCAGGGGATTCGTAATCAGCACCCCAAAAAACATAAGGGAGCAAAAAAAAAACAACTCCTCCAGAATTGGATTTCAAAAAACTACTTAACGACTAAACTACTGAGAAAAAGCCAAATGAGAAGGTCGTGCCAAGCGAGAGCTGGGGAAAATGCAGCTCAAATGAATGCAATTTTAAGCAGAGAAAGGGTTGCTTTTCTCTCGCTTCGCTTTGCTTATTGTATGAATTTTGGATCCTCAGAAGGGGCAAAACTTGTTGCAGCTCTGGTCTGTCTTTCTCTCAATTCTTGATTGATTTTCCTTTTTCAAATAATTTCAGGGGGGGACTGCAGCTCTTATAGACGAGTCGTCGCTGAGAATGGAACTGCTTTGTAAATCTTAATAACATACTTTACACGTGCATTGCTATTAAGTAATACAGTTAAATCCCATTATATTACACCTTCAATGGACTGATCCAGAAGTTCGCTATATCCAATTTTTCAAATATACAAAATTTGCTATAATCCTTAAACACATTTTTGGGTTGGACAAATTAATTACACTGAATTGCAATTATTTATACACTGTAATAAATTAAAATAAATATTTGTTTTTAAAAAATTAAAGTGAAATTAATTGTACTTACATTTTACAACTTTTTGGTACTGTTCAGATTTTTTTCGTAGGTTGAAATTATCATGCTACACTTTTTCCAAATTGTCCCAACTATAGATTTAGAAAGAGAATTCTGCAAACAGCAACTTGATTCTCACCATTCTCTGCAAACAGCAGCTGACCATTACCAATAATTTTCACTTTATCCTCGATGGGAAAGCTTTCTGTTTACTAACACTACCCATTTTATATATATACTGTGTCAACAATTCAAACGATATTCAGCAAATAAAACTAAAGAAAGTTGAACAATGTGTTCTGACATATGTACCTCTTCTTGTAGCAGTTTTGTCAGATGCTAGGGAAACAGATGCGCATTCCCTCTGGAGTACAAAGGAAAGTTGTTGCTTGAAAACGTTTCCTTTATCGACCTTCCGATTGTCACACTGGATGATGATGGACTGAAAATGACCAGCGCAGGGTGGTTGCTGTTAATATGACTTTCCCTTGAGGTAGTGATACCTGATGACAGGTGAGCTAATTAAGTGCAGCTTGTGTGGCCCAACTGATGGATAAAAAAGTCCCCCACGGAATGAGAGGATAGAAGTTGATTCTGAGCAATAGAGTTTGCAGAAAGGAAAAGTGGGAATTTTCGTTTGCTATATCAAGATTCCTAGCTTTTGAAGTTCATTACAAGCATTAGTGACATAGAGTTTGGTTGGGACTGTTTGAAAAGCTCGTTATAACCGAGGTTTCATTATATTGGGGTTTGACTGTATTTCGCTGGTGTCTTATCGTTACCTACTGTTCACAAATTGAAAAAAACATTACAATAAGAGTTTGTCTTATTGTTCAATTTTATGAAATATTAAAATATCCTGAGTTATATGTGCTGTATTCTATTGTGTAAGGAATTATGTGTGATTCTTTCTAAGTATTTCTTGATTGGTGTTTAATTATATGGAAAAATGTTTAATTATACAGAATTGGTGTTTAATTATACAGAAAATAAATAAAACTTATCAATAATAAAAATTGAAAGTAATATAATCGTAATCTAAAACTCTTTGTTATTCCAATACCCAAATAAAGAGGAAGAATTATTTATTCTTAAAAAAACTCTAAAAAGTTGTACAGTCCTTAAATAACTGAATAAATAATTAAATAAAATTAATGGTAAAGGAAAATCAAGACTTCTGGCAGTCTAAATCATACCTTCTGTATAAGGATGAAAGCTCATATTTAATAATTATTTATAATATCATCTCTTATTCTTATGCAAGCTGTGGGAAATTTGCAAAAAGAAATTATCCTAAAAGATTCTAAAAAGGAAAAGAAGTAGTAGAGAAGTTGATTTTAAAAATTTAGAAATCGGTGCCTTCAATACTAATGATTTGAGGAATGTCTAGAGAATATTTTTGCCCATGAAGTCATCATTCAGCATAAAATTGCTGCAAATTTTGCCACCACCTAGGGCAAATTTGCATTATGCTGCCCTTTCTAAAATTACACTGGGCACAAAAACTTTTAAAAAATAAATAATAAATTCGAGAAAAAGTTTTTCATTAATAACACAACTTGTTGCTTGACACGCTTAGTCTCTGCATATAATTTTCGAAGTCATGCGTCCACCACCAGTTGTTGTTTCACATATCGGCAATTTACCGACAAAGAGTGAAAGACATGAATCAGTTACATTAGTTTTTTTATGTAGACAATTATTGAGCTAGTGCTGCTGCTCTTAGTTATAAAATTGTTTTCCTGTATGTCTGATTTTGCCACCCCTTTTGGAATCCTCCTTGGGGTAGACTGCCCCTCTTTAGCTACACCACTGATTGGGGGTGAGAGATGTTAGTTAGTTACAAAATTTTTGTGTACATACAAATAACATGAAATTGAACTTTATGAATTAATAAATTTTTAAACCAAATACAAGTAAGTATAATCTTAAGTTATTAAGAAATTAAAAACTAATAAAGTCAGTTTCATAAAAGACATGCAATTAAACTTTACTAGTATTCTATTTGTATTAAAAAACTGAAACAAGTGAAAGTTAGAAAATGTTAAGTTAATGCAAGGTTTCATAAATTCTTTATTTAGATAAAAAAAAACCTTTCTGAACATATAATTGACTGACTGCAGGATTTAAGACAGGGGCGGCGCTAGCAGGGGAGGCAATTGCCCCCCCCCCCAGTTGGCGAGAAATTAAGACTTCCATCGGCAAAAATATTTGCGATTTTGGGAGATGTTAAGAGCAGGGTATCAAGGAATCGAATAATTTTAATTCCATCTTAAAGTTATTATACAGTAAATGGTCAAGATAAGCAATTTGTGTCCGAGTTTGAGGACTGATTAACGGTTAAGTCAACAGACTGACCGACATCCTTTTCAACTGTCGTCCATTCAGCCTGTAGTTTGCACCACATTGGACAGTATAACGGACAAGGCGACAAGTGGATCAGATGTCGCATTTTGCCGCCTGTTTTCGGCTGGTCAGTCGGCTAAGAGATAAAAAAGACGGATGAAAATGTGCATGCTTTATTTTTTCCATCGATTGTTTCGATTACTTTTCGGCGGATTAATTAAGTAAAACTAAAGTATCTGTATTGCACAAGAGTGTGGAAAGATAAAGTGGTTATTTCTCTCAATGGACATTTTTGTTCGGCTCGGAATTTTTCGCCCTATAGACATAATGTTAAAATAACCTCTATTAATGGCCACTCAAACCCCTCTGAGAGTCAGGTTGTTCACGTGTTCAAATTCAATGAAATACATTCCTTTCTTCTCTCTGACCGTGGAGATTTTATTAAGAGAAAATGGAGGAAAAAAAGAACAAAAAATTCGGACTGAAAAACAACACCGGAAAACAGATCGAAATTAATCATTCCTTTCCCGATATGAAGAGAAAAATAAATTTTTGACTCTACCGGTTTGGGCATTAAAGAGTTCATTTGTGCCTTTCAGGTGCTGATTTGAACTCTGACAAAAAATTTGTTAATATGGCCGCGACTATCAGCGAATTAAACTTTCAGTCCAACAACGTTAGGAACGAGTTCGAATTTTTTGACGATTGCAATACTTTCATATACGAAAGTAAAAATAGACAATATCATTGCCTTCCCTTAACAACTACCGACAAAACAATTAGGGATATATTTTTACAATTAAAAAAAAAATGAAAAAGTGACCTCCGAAAGAGCTGAAAGACACAAACTGACACAAATTTCATCCTTTTCCAAAAAAGAAAATAGAGAGGGAGAGACATTTTCGGATAAAGTACTTTTTTTCTTTGGATAATTCTTAAAATTAGCTTTATTAGAAATGTCGAATTAGGTCTTATTTAAATGAGTATTTTGTACTCCCACTCCCAAACATAATACCCTTTTAGATTGACCAATTTCCCTTGGAACAGTGGTTATATACTAGTCTCCCTCTTCGACTAGCTTGTTCGTCTGGAATATAAATTGAAATGAATCTTATATGCATAATTTGATATTCAGGGTTCCCTTAAAAAAGTAATTTTAAACTTCAGATTGAATAATCCGTGTTATTTTAGTATCTTTGCATCTGTTCTGTTCATTGTCTACATGAATGTCCCTAATGGAGTCAAGTAACTGCATGTGTTATCTAACATTTAATTGCACGTCGTCGACACCTTTCCTATTCCTTATGCAAAATACACATTTCATTTCAGTATTAAAATGACGCGACACATTTTACATCTTGTAACATGCTAGCTGGATTAAACATGGTAGAAAGAATTAAAATACAGCAACCATAGCCATTGATCTTATTAAATATGTTTCTAAATATAGTTATTACCTTAGAGGACTTCGTTTACAGATTTCACAGAAAAATTGATGAAACAAAAAAGAAAGTAAAATCCATTAGGACATTACCTTGGCTTTCAATAATGGAAGTGAAACACGCAATTAAATATTATTTGTGTAAACATTGGCAACAGTTTGAATCAGATTGCAACAATGAAAAGTATTGTTTTAAATTATTTGTAAAAATATTTCTACAAATTTATTAAAGAGAGAAAAAACAATAAGGTAACTTAATTGAAATCATTAAAAAGATGAATTTGTGAATTTTCAGATTGTGGCTCCTACTAATCAAAACTACTAATTTAAATTTGCACAATAAACATGCATTCTGATTAGTTAGCTATGCTTGCAAAGTGAGATGAATTGGCAAAATTGGTCCAGTTGTTCAGACTGGGAAACTCGGTCAAGGTTTCCCTCTCTAGAGAATTATAATGAAGTAGTGTTTTTGCTATTTTTCTCGAAAATGAAGAATGGAGATGGGGAGGCGATCGTTGAAGATGCATCTAGGGTCATGAACTTTCATTTAAAATAAAAATTGGCAAAATCAATTCAGTGTTTGGGGAGACTCTCTCAAGAGTTTTCCCATGGAGAATGTACAGTGAAGTGGTGTCTTTCTGATTTCTCGTGAAAATGGAGAGTGATGAAGGCTAGACGATCTTTGATGACATATCATGGGGTCATAAGCTTTGATATAAAATTAAAATTGTCGAAATTGGTCGAATGGTTGTGTTTGGGGACTGGTCCATTGGTTTTGCAAATTATTTTAAATCTAGCCGCCTTCGGCGATCAACTGTACGCCTGTGATATTAATAGCTAGTAGCTTGCAACTTTTTGAAATAAATTGGCGATTGTAGAGGCTGAAGGACTCTGCCAAAGTTTTATTTTGTGGTATATTTTGAAAATAGAAGGTGGTGGGTGGCAGGAGACCATTATTGACATATCTAGACGTCATAAGTTTCCATATGAAATAAAAACTATCGACATCGGTCAAGTGGTTGGTGCTGGGGTACTAGTCCAATGGTTTTGCCAATTATTTTAAACTAGCTACCTTTGACGACCAACAGTGGCAGCGACATGGGGGGTTGAGGATGGGGGCACTTTTCACAGGAAAAATTAAATTTTTATATTATTTATCAGTTCAAAATTAAAAATTATAAAAAAAGTGGTGTCCAGGAACAGGAATGGCGCTAGAGTTTGCCCGACAGGGGGGCACGATCTCCCCGACAGGGGGGACAAGTGTAATGAAATTGGTCTCAAATTTTCGCCGGATTATTATTTATCAACTACAGTTGAATACCCCGTACAAAAAGTTTCCCCGACGGGATACAAAATTTTTCCCCGACAGGGGGCCCCTGGCCCCTCTGGCACCACCCCTGTCCGGGAAACTTAAATAAGTGTTTGCTGTTGCTTGATTTTCAATTAACCCTCTGAAATTCACGAGAATTTGAAGCCGAATGTCTTGAAATGCCTAAAAATGAGCGACCAACTTGTTCGCCGGGAGTATGATTTCAATTGGATCTTGCATCATTTTATATTCAGGTTCCCCTAATAACATAATTTTAAACTTCAGATTGTGGTAGATATTTATTCCATGTTCTTTTAGTGGCTTGCACCTCTTTTGTTCATTGTCTACATGAATCAGTTATTCACATCCCTAATAGATTTGAATAACTGACCATGTCATGTAACATCTAATTGCGCGTTGTCGGAGCACTTCTTATTCCTCTTGTAAAATCTGCATTTGATTTCAACATAAAAATGACGCAGCACATTTTATGGCTAGTGGCATATTAAAACATGCCGCAAAAAAGAATGAAAAGATAGCAAACATAATTATTTAGGTTACTGGATATATTTCTTAATATACGTAATATCGCGGAGAACTAGGTTTACAGATTCCACAAAACTTTTCATGAAATGAAATGTGAAAGAAAAATGTATTAGGATATTACCTCATCTTTCAACAATGAAAGAAAAACACACAATTAAATATTTGTTTAAGCAATGAAAACGGTTTGAATTGTGTTGCACCAATGAAAAGTATTGTAAAGTATGCCAAAAAATATTTTTAAAAACTTTATTAAAATTAGAGGAAAGCTTGTAAGGCAACTTAATTGATATCATTGAAAAAGTAATTTTTTGAACTTTCAGATGTAAAAATAATTTTTGTGCTGTAATATTTTTAGCAGTTATTAAGGAAAAGTGCCAATATTTTTCCTAATTTTTAATTTATTAAAATTCCAATTGAAATTTCAAAAAAAGAGCTCTGCGGTGCACATTCCCATCCTCCAAAGTAGGGTTGTGCCAAATTTCTTAGCTCTAGGGCCGGCGGTCTGCCCTGTAGAGCTCCAATACCAGGGTTCCCACGGTCCTTGAAAATTTTTTTATGAAATTAGGTCCTTGAAAGTCATTGAAAAAAGGATGAGGTCCTTGAAAGTCCTTGAATTTTTAAGCGACCGTCGATAATCTCCTCCCCCATTTTC